>KV000978.1:0-23602 GCA_001598015.1 Dorcoceras hygrometricum | reverse complement strand
AGTGGGAGATTGTTAGAGTAGATGCCCAACTAGCCAACTTGTGGCGTGTGGGTTTATAGACTCTTGTATGAAACAATATTTATATATGATATTCGCATTTATTCATATGGCATTCTTTACTTTCATTGTGTTGTATAATGATTAACAATTGCGTTGAGTAAAGACCTAGAATGCACTAAAGTGTATGTTAGATGTGATAGTGGGTATGACGGCTACTTTAGGGCAAGTGGGAGATTGTTAGAGTAGATGCCCAACTAGCCAACTTGTGGCGTGTGGGTTTATAGACTCTTGTATGAAACAATATTTATATATGATATTCGCATTTATTCATATGGCATTCTTTACTTTCATTGTGTTGTATAATGATTAACAATTGCGTTGAGTAAAGACCTAGAATGCACTAAAGTGTATGTTAGATGTGATAGTGGGTATGACGGCTATCATGAAATATATCTAATAATCATTGTGTATTCTGAACATGTTTCTAGTCGATTGGGCCATCAAAATGAGGATAAGGCCGCCCGAGCTCGAGACTAGTATCTGCGATGTGAAGTACCATGTTTCATTGGTAGGGAACATTGTGATGTTCTGAGCATGCAGATAGATAGTGACCTGATGATCTATCGAACTACCCTCGTTCGGACTTTCCAAGTGGTTACCATTTGTCGAGTGGATAAGTCCGAGGTCTTGGTCGTACTGATTAGTCCTCACGACTCGAAACGTCATTGAGACTCTACATGATAGGCGTCTCACTTTGACTCGTTTGCCGACTCACTTGGGGTCATTAGGCGGCGAGATTGGGTGAGATCCCGATGAATGTAGGAGTCGATGTATCGTTTTCGAGGATTCATCGCTCGCAGACATGCGTGGATATCCTATGCTATCTGAGGGGATAATAGTGTATAAATCTCTGGCCAGAGTACTAGAAGTGTTTTAGGTAAATGTGTTTACCTAGTTACACTCGTGATGTCACTATTCGATCTCCAAGATGTACGCATAGCTATCGGATCTATAGCGACTCTCGATTTACCAATGGTCGTTGATCTGATCGGGATATATGGATTGAAAGGACCGGACTGTACGCTAACCACGACCAACTTGTTCTTGCAGGCACTATCAGTGATACCTAGGGGATCATGGGGCGATGTTGCTAGACGCTCTTACCATGATCCGTTGGGCAAGTCCGGAATTGTGATTCCGGAGCTGCAATGGTTATGGGCCCACGACTAGCTGTATCCCTGAACCATTGAGGGTCACACAAGTACTGGATTCGAGATTCCCACACGGATACTCAGCTCAATGTGTTGAGCATGAGAAGAGGATTTTGGGAGTGCTACTTCCTAAAAGGTCAACAGGGGTCAAATCGTGATTTCCCGATGTTGAGGGGCAAAACAGTCATTTTGCACTGGGGTTCTGAAAAATGGTTTTTCAGATCATAGTATTCAGTTTTGGAAACTGATTCGATCGGTCCGATCTGATCGGAGATCGGAGTTACGATGAAGTCTCGGTGATGGAGATGAACTGAATGTTCATCCGTTGGACCCGGGCCCGTTGGGCCGGATCCAAATCCATCACCAAGTCTATTTAATTAGACTTAAGCTTCATTATGACATATGACTTGATACACTAACCCTAACCCTAAGCATCAAGCGCCGCCCCCTTCCTATCCTCAAAAGCCGCCGCCGCCGCCTCTCTTCGCCGGAAAATTTTTTCCGGCAAATCTTGACGAGGATATTCCGTCCGCGCCGTTCTCGTCAGGCCTGGCACGAGTTGCCAGCAAGGTAGCAATCTTAAACGCCCTATGAATGTCATAGATTTGTGTTCGTTTTAACTGTATTGATCATCTCCCGGCATGATTTTTATTCTTCCGCTGCCTCGTCGGGAGGCGTGATCCGGATCCTCCGTGGCCACCCAACAATATATTGATCCTATTTCTGGGACCATCAATTGGTATCAGAGCAGGCGCTTCTCAGTTATTGAACAGTATTTACTTGTGCGCTATTTTATATAAATATTTCTACCTCACAAAACAAGATTCCTTTGTTCTCCAGAGACGACTACGATGATTGGAAGATCCGCATGCAGGCGCATCTTGCTGCTATGGATGACGAAATGTGGAATGTTATTACTGATGGGCCATTGAAGATAATGAAGCCCAATCTGGCGTTTGCTGTATCAAATGGGGAGCCTCAGTATCTTGAGAAAGCCAAACATGAATATACAAATGATGACAAGAAGAAAGCCAACTTGGACAATGTGGCCAGGGACATTCTCTACAAAATTCTGGACAAAGACAAGAATATGTTCAGTAAAATCAAGACCTGTGCCACAACAAAAGAAATCTGGGCGAAGTTGGTCCAGATATGTGAGGGCAGTGATGAAACAAAAGAGAACAAGTTGACGGTGGCTCAACAAAAATACGAATCCATCAAGATGAAGGATGGAGAAACCATGACAGAGTTTGATGAGTGATTCAGTGCAATAGTGATCGAGCTGATTCGAGCTACTGAGGGCCGGAGCTCGTATGGATACATTACTTCATTGTTCTATGAGGCGTTGCACTAAGCACATACTCGGATAGGGTCGCGAAGTGCAAAGATCCGGTCTTTGACAACCGTCGTAAGGACAACAAAAAAAACCTATACAGTCTGGGCAAAGAATACAGCAACAGAGAGCTTGTACTGAAAGTGATGAGAGCATTGCCCAGAGAGTGGGACGTGAAGACAATGGCGATGAGGGAATCTAAAGATTTGAACAAGCTGGAGTTGCACGATCTGTTTGACAACTTGAAAGCATATGAGTTTGAACTCGAAACAAGATCTGAAGCGCCATCTACTTCCCAGCCAACCAAAGCATTAGCAGCAACTACAACAATCGAACAGTGCTCTCCTAGCACTAGCAAGACCGCTGACCAACTCAGCGATGACTTCATGTCCCTCTTCGTCAAGAAGTTTGGGAAATTCATGGGAAGATCCTTCCACCCTTCCTCTCCTTACAACAGTTTTAATAAATCTGATAAATCTGTATCTGACGTGATATGTTTCAATTGTGAATGACCAGGGCATTTTGCAGCTGAGTGCAACAGGCCCAAGAAGGATGACAGATACAGAAGAGATGAGAAGAAGGAGGATAGATACAAGCGAGATGACAAGAGAAGTGATGATCGATACAAGAAAGATGAGGAAACTGATGAAAGAGCTGTTGAGAGATCCAAGGAGCGATCCAAGGATAGGAGGATGAGAACAAGACCTGAAAGAAGGCCAAATAGAAAGAATGACAGGAAGGTTCTGATGGCAGAAGAGAGCACCAAGAGCTGGGCGGATAGTGATTCAGAATATTCATCCAGCAGCTCATCATACAGTGATAGTGAACAGGAGGAGGTTCACTGCTTCATGGCTGATCAAACATAGGACGATGAGGTATTTGATTTCTCCAATGTTGAATTTACACGTGAGGATCTAGTTCAGGCACTGAACGATATGGTCCATGAGTACAAAACTCTATCTCGCACATTTGAGGAAATCAAAGCTGAAAACGCAAGTCTGAAAAATAGTTCAGCTGAATCAAGTTCTGATGAGCTTGAAGATACTGACAGTTTAAAGACTGAGTTGAGTAGGCTGAAGATAGAAAATGATTTTTTGAGAAATGAGGCCAGCGAGCTCAAGGCTGAAGTTGATAAATTAACTAAAGAAATGAGCTCCTGGAACCAGTCTACTCGTTCTCTCCACAAGCTGAATGAAAGTCTAAAGCAAGTTTATGATAAATCTGGCATTGGCTTCAGTAGTGGTGAGAGCAGTGAAAGGGAAACAAGTACTCAATCACAATTAGTATATGACAAGTTCAACAAGATGAGCTTTGTCAAAGCTAATGTGATATATGATTGCTTTGAGTCGGTAACATATGATGATCAGAACTCTCCAAAGTTGAGTGATAATGGAAAAGCTGGTATCGGCTTTTCAAAACCTGAGAGCTCTAAGCCTAACTGGCTAAAGAACAAATTGGACAAAGACAAAGCGAAAGATGGTCAAAAACCGTTTGTTCCTAACCAGTCGTGGCGTAGCTCAAATAAGGTAAAAACGGGTTGGAAAAATACTCAGCCAAGGAGAGATTCATATGGTCAAAATGTGAAATCAAAACTCAACAGATCTCACCGTAATTATGCACAGACTTTTGTGGATCCTAGCACTAGAAAGACCGTAAGGATAATTCAAGTCTGGGTCCCGAAAGGGGTAATCCAATCTGGACCTAAGTAAAATTGGGTACCAAAATTTGCTTGTGTGATTGCAGGGCAACAGGTACAAAGCTACTAATGACTCAATTATCTGGTACCTGGACAGTGGGTGTGCACGCCATATGACAGGGAACCCAAAGCTATTGACAGATGTTGTTCCACACAAAGGAGCGAAAATTATCTTTGGTGACAATGCACACGATAACACTGTGGGTAAGGGTAAGCTTACCCATGGTAACATCTCTATCTCAGATATATTGGTTGTTGATAATCTCAGTTACAATTTGATTAGTATCAGTCAACTATGTGACAAAGGTTACATAATTAACTTTCAACAACACACGTGCACAGTTCAGAACTCAAATGGTCTGACTGTATTGGTGGGTAAAAGATCGGGGAATACCTATGTTATCGATTGGTCTGAGCAGTTGAAGTCTGAACAGCTTTGTCTTACAGCTGACTCTTCCAAGAGCTGGTTGTGACACCAAAGAATGAATCACTTGAACTTCAAAACAATTGCCAAGTTGAGTGAACATGATATGGTTTCTGGTATGCCCAAATTAAAATTTTCTAAGGACAAGATTTGTGCAGCATGCCAACTGGGAAAACAAATTCGATCTACTTTAAAAAAAAAAGGCGGTAAAAGTTCTTTCGAAGCTTAGAGCTTTTGCATTTGGATCTTTTTGGTCCTGTTTCTATAACCAGATTAGGGGGAATGAACTACACCCTAGTCGTTGTTGATGAGTTTACCAAATATACTTGGGTGGTGTTTTTAAAGGCAAAATCTGATACCGCTAACCAGTTTATTAGGCTTTTAAAACGTTTGCAAAATGACAAATCTTGTACAGTCAACCGGATAAGGAGTGATTGAGGAACAGGGTTTTTAAATCAAAAATTATCTTCTTACCTGGATGACATTGGAATAAAGCATGAGCTTTCTGCAGCTAGAACTCCTCAGCAAAATGGTTTAGTTGAGAGGAGAAACCGG
Source organism: Dorcoceras hygrometricum (assembly GCA_001598015.1). Taxonomy (NCBI): domain Eukaryota; kingdom Viridiplantae; phylum Streptophyta; class Magnoliopsida; order Lamiales; family Gesneriaceae; genus Dorcoceras; species Dorcoceras hygrometricum. Next base: position 18,383 of record KV000978.1, on the reverse strand, counting down.
ACTTTAAAAGAAGCTGCTAGATCTATGATTGCTTATTCAGGCATTTCTCAAAAATTTTGGGTAGAAGCAGTTAATACAGCGTGTTACACTCAGAACAGATCAATGATTAATAGGATGCACGATAAAACCCCCTATGAGATCTGGAATGGCAAGAAACTTGATATTTCATATTTCAGGGTGTTTGGATGCAAGTGTTTCATTCATAACAATGGCAAGAAGCATCAAACAGCCTTTGAACCCAAATCTGATGAAGGTATCTTTTTAGGCTATTCTGCAGTGAGCAAATCATACAGAGTGTTCAACAACAGAAGCTTAACTGTTGAGGAATCCGCTCATGTGATTTTCGATGAAACAAGTTTCAAATCAAACTCAGCTGCAAACCTTCATGATTTGTGTTCACGTCTGGAATCAACATCCCTTGAGGAATCAGACGACGACGTGCCACAAAGATATTTAGTTGAGGATGAACAACCAGCAGTGGTCACAACGCACAACAATGTCCAACAAAATCCAACAAACGACGCTCGACCACCGATTGGACAACCAGATGCAAGCACTTCAACTCAAATGGCGTCTGGACATCCAGCTGCAAGCATGTCTTCACCAACGATTGGTCAACCAGTCGCAAGTACTTTTTACCAGTTGGAAACAGACGCACAAGCCAGCGACACTCCACATATAATGGCGTCTGCTGATCCAGTCGTTGCAAACTAGCCAACGACTCAGGGGGAACAACAAAGAACAAATCCCATTGGACTTGATCTTAGGTGGAATAGAAATCATCCACCTGAGCAAGTCATAGGTAATTTCGAATCCCCTGTTCGTACACGAGGCCAGCTATCTCAGTATGATCATTTTGATGCTGCTTTCCTTTCGCATATAGAACCTAAGGTAATAGATGAAGCCTTAGAAGACCCAAGCTGGATAGATGCTATGCAAGAGGAGTTGAATCAATTTGAACTCAATAAAGTATGGACACTTGTACCTAGACCTAATAATCATTCAGTGATAGGAACACGTTGGGTCTTTAGGAACAAACTGAATGAAGATGGTGTAGTAACATGTTTCTTGCATATGCTGCATATATAGACTTCAAAGTCTTTCAGATGGATATCAAGAGTGCATTTCTAAATGGTGTCTTGACAGAGGAAGTGTATGTTGCACAACCTCCTGGCTTCATAGATCATACACATCCAGACTTTGTTTACGAACTGGATAAAGCTCTATATGGGTTGAAACAAGTACCCAGAGCTTGGTATGATACACTCACAAAATTCCTGCTTGAGCATCAATTCACGATAGGCACAATAGATAAAACATTGTTTAAATTTGTTAAGGATGACCATGTCTTAATTGTTTAAATTTACGTTGACGATATTATTTTTGGGTCAAATAACCCCAAACTGTGCAATAAATTTTCTAAGTTGATGCAGGATAAATTCGAGATGAGCATGATGGGGGAGCTGACATTCTTTTTGGGCTTACAAGTTTGCCAGTTGGAGAATGGCATATTCATCAATCATGTGAAATACACAAAAGAATTGCTGAAGAAATTTGGAATGGAAAACAGTTCAGCAACAGTGACTCCCATGAGCTCCACAATCAAGATGGATAAAGATGAAGCTGGAACTGCCATCGAGGTATCTTTGTATCGTGGTATAATAGGCTACATGTAAATTCTTAGGGGATCGACTAATCTACTGGTTCAGTAAGAAGCAAACATCCATTGCCACGTCAACAGCCAAAGCAGAGTATCTTGCTGCTGGCAGTTGTTGCGCTCAAATCCTCTGGATTCAACATCAATTGAAGGATTATGGCATTTATGCTTCCGAAGCTCCTATTCTCTGTGACAACACAAGTGCAATAACGATCACCCAAAATCCTGTGCTGCATTCAAGAACCAAACATATCGACATCAGGCATCATTTCATCAGAGACCATGTGCTAAAGAAGGACGTCCGGTTGGAGTATGTGTCGACGGAGCAACAAGTTGCTGACATCTTCACCAAACCTCTGCCAGACGCTAAGTTTTCTTATTTTAGAAATATCTTAGGTTTCCTTGAATTGCCTTGATTGTCTGGGCACTTACATTTGCAGGTTGTTAGCCATTGCTCCACCCAGTTGCAAGTGATGTGTTCAGGGGGAACAGTAGACAACCAGCTGAGAGAAGCATATTGTGTTGGGAAGTATACCAGTCGAGGTAAGTACCAGTCGCATGGGGAACCAAGATCTGGATTGTTAAGTGTGACGTCGTCTGAATATGTTGCGTCTGGACACTCAGATGTTGCATATATACAGTCGATACTTATTTGTGACCAGATCTTGCTTACCTTGCGAAACATTAAAAACCAGCTGCAAGGTTATTAAACCAGACGCAGCAGTTGTGACTTGATATTTTTGGCGCGCGTTTTCTATGATTAAAATATTTATTTTGCAAATATCCTTTGAAAATATTTTGTTCGATTAAAATATTTTGCAAAATATTTTACTCAGTACAGTTAAAATATTTTGAAAATCTTTTCCAAAAATGGTACGCGTTGCTGGATGATTGACACGTGTCTTTGTCATCATTCCAAAAGTCACATCTACACCGTTCCCTAGTTTTTAACTTTTCGTATTCCATATATATAACGACGTCCATTGTTCATTGTCTCCTACCTTGCAACATTAGCTTTATTGTACTCTCGTATTTTCTTGTGTTCTCTCTTGCAAATACCTTTCAGGCATTCTTCACTCAGTTTTCGACAACAATGGCATCATCGCTAATCAGCAGCAGCCATCATATTGATTTTGATTCTGTTTTTAGCATGGAGGATGCGAGTCTAGCACCGGTGTTTGAATCTTTGATTATAATGGGGTTAAAGGAATTTTTGGGTTGCCCCGCTATCTTTTATGAAGCCGCTCTCACTGAGTTCTTTGCTAATGGTTCTGTTAGAGATGGAGTTGTGGTCAGCACTATTGGGGGAACTGCCGTTGAAATCTCTGAATCTGTTTTTGCAGCGACGTTTGAGCTACCCTCTGAGGGTCTGACAGATTTATCAGATGTGCCAAAGAATCTGGTGTTTGACGCTCGGAGCTTATTTTCTGACTCCAAAGAGCAGGTTAGCATCTAGTGTTTCAAAAAGGAATTGAAAATAGAGTATCGTCTTCTTCACGATATTCTGGCAAAAACGATTTACGTCAAGGCAGGTTCTTTTGATGCGGTGACGCGTGATAGATTCATGTTAATGACAGCTATTACTTTTGACGTAAAAATAAATTGGAGTACTCTGTTATTTGGTGTTTTGAAAGCTATGGTGACACCGGGTTCCAGGCAGGCAAAAGGCTTTGCCATTCAAATTGGTGTTGTGTTGTCAAACCTACCTGGATTGGAGTTGGGCGAACCCCGTGCTTTCCCTCCTCCCAGAGTGTTGAATGAGAAGACGGTGCATAGATTTGTTCACATCAATGAACAAGTTGGAATGGAGAAAAACGCAGTTTCTCCATCGGTGAAGAAAACTCCTAAGAAGAGGGTTGTGTCGAAAAAGCGACCAGTAGATAGTGATGCTGAAGTGGATCCGATTGTCAAGAAGAAAAGGACCACCAAAGGAAAACCAGCTACCACTGGACCAGAGGTAGTACCTCTACAAACTATTGAACCTACAGCTGATGTCCTAGATGAGCAGCCTTCCAAGCCTAAACGCAAATCTCAAAAGAGGAAGAGGAGGCTGGTTCTTGATGACGTTGATGAAACTAGTGAGAGTGCGGCTGAACAACCAGCTGCAGGGACTGCGACTGGTGTACAAGAAACAAGTGCTGATGTACCAGTCGCAACACAACCAGTTGTTGCACCAGCTGATGATCCATATGCCATAATTGAACAAATTTTGACTCAACTGGACAAATCTGCTGCAACTAAGGGTGATGATCAACCAACTGCACAAGCTAAAGAATCCATTCCCTGGTTTGATCTACCTTTCGAGCTTGCTCGACAAGATGCTGAGGGGTTTTTATCAAGTGATACAGATGAGAAGTTTATTGCTGATTAACCCACTGTTCCGTTTTTTCCAGATAAAGGGGACCAGCCCAAGGTTTCCTGGAACAGCAAGCCAGTTACTGAGGAGCACATGTCCATAGATGATATATTGATGCAGATTTCAGAGGACATGATGCTGCCTTCAGTCACTGCAGCAGAGATTACAAAAATCAGACTTGGCGAGTCCATAAGCATCCCTGGTGTTCAGGAACGCGATTTGTTCTATGCCAGTCTCCCTCGCATCTCAATACATGACAAAGGGAAAGAAATACTGGTAGAAGATGATCCTGTTAGAGGGAATCCAGCGAGGGAAACCGTGGAGTTGATTTGCGGAGATGTTGATTTCTTGGTCCAGTTGCGAGATCGGATTATGGAAGATGTCGTTCAATTCTTTCATTCCTTTTCTTTAAATAAGTTAACTGATTTTGATGGTTTGAAGGCTTTGAAAGAAAAAGAGAGTTTGATGTTGAACTGGGCGGAAACTGATTCGCTGGAAATGGCTGTGAGGAGGAGAGCATATATTCTTGCCAAATATAAGGAGATGCTGCTTAGGAATTTCTTGGAATCTCATCACAAATACCTTGTTCCTGGGCAGTCGTGGACAGCAACAGCATCTCAAATAATTGATCTTCTGTCTGTTGACCACTCGAAATCTCTCGAAGTTCTCGTTACACAGCAGAAAGAAAATTGCCTCCCTATAGAGCAACCGTGCACTTCGACGTATCTTGATACATCTATAGGTAGTGGTGCTGTACTTTCCCAGTTCTTCTCTCAGGCAAAATCAAAATGCTGGGTGCGACCAATGGTGCAAATCGATGGTATGTGTACACCTATTCAAGGTCCTGAGTTTTTGAGAAGTAGCTGCAAACTCTCATTGTTTGTAAATAAGAGACAAGTGCCAGAAAGTGTGGTTGAAGAATATTTTGTTCCACATGGATGTCTGATTGAACCGTTCCAATATTGGGGAGCTGCCCCTTCTTTCATCAAGACGTGGGGCTGGGCACGTGTTTGTACAGAGGTTATCCGCTATAGCATGTTTGGTTGTTTACGGCCGGTTTGTAAAGATATAGTTGTATATAATTTAGGATTTGAGAGAATTCCAGACTATCTTCTCAGTGCTTTTCAGGAGGACGTATGTACAGACACATTTTTTGGTTATCTCAGTGGTTCTAGTGTACAGACAGAGTCAGAGATTCAGCTAAGCTCTTCCGATGGTGATACAGTTTATCGTTCTCCCTCACCAATTTTGCAAGAGACTGATTCTTTTGAAGACAATTTACAGTTTGCCTTAGGACCAGTTGTTTCTACTGATGCACAGGAGGAGCAATTGTACATTGTTGAGAGTCCAGAGTCTTCTCCATCTATGCCTCAACGACAAGAGTCTTCTAGTTCGTCCAGTGATTCTCAAATGCAGTTTGATTCGAATGATTTACCCCTGGATGACACTACGGAGGCTCAGAATTCGCTACCAGCTGCTACTGTTGATCTCTCTTCTCTTCTGGATGCTCTACAAGCTTCTCTCTCTCAACGTATGGATGATGCTCATAGTGAAATTTTATCTCGACTCCATACCGCTGAACGAGGCCTACAGACCACTCTGGGAAATCAAAATGAATACTTGCGAAATCTTATACAGAGTGCGAGACAAGAAGGACAACTTCAAGATGATCTTCAGATCCTTCGTCTCAATTAATTGAAGAAGTCTGTTATGGCCCAAGGTGTTAAAGCTGATACAGATTCATTGGCAATCAGGAGTAAGTTCAATGCGCTCGATGCAAAAATTCTTTTATTGGACGGGCAGGTTGCTGCTATAAGAAGTGAACAATTAGAGTTTCAAGCCAAAATAGCAGCAGATCTTCTTAGCCTTTCCACCCAGATTGGTGATCTCGTCGACTATATTAGAGGCGGTGATGCCAAAAAGGGGGAAGGAAGTAGAAGCCGCCCCCAACCTACTCCTAATGTTCCTAGCGAAGGCAGTGGTCCCTCTGTTGTTAGATTGACAGATATTGCGGATAGAATTCGAGAAGATGATAGACGTCAAATTGAAGTGGAAAGAGAAAGAGAGAGACAAAGAAGGATCAGAAGGCTGAGTAGTGGGTCGCATAAAAGAAGAAGAGGACATTAGTGAGAATAGAATTTGTACAAATCTTTTGTACCATTTTCTAAGATTAATGAAATTTGATTTCTGCAGTTCGTGTGCAACTTACTTTTGCATATTCATGTATCTCGGCTGCTAAGTTTTGTCATCACCAAAAAGGGGGAAATTGTTGGGATAAAATTTATGGTTTTGGTGATAACAAAATGACAAGTTAAATCTGGATAATCAGACGCAATGTGTAGTAGTGAATCCGATCGACAGGCTTACTCAGACGTGGCTACAGTAGATCAGTTGTGAGGTGAAATCAGTTGTTAGCTACAGTAGTGTGGTCAATCAGTCGATGGGTTATACAGTTGAGAGCTACAGTGAATTAATCTTTGGTATTGAATCAGTTGCAAGCTACAGTGTTTTGTTTATTCAGACGCAGGGTTATTGATTCAGTCGATGGAAAAACCAGACGCAAGCTACAGTGATTGCTCTACCAGTCGCAAGCTACAGTGTTTTGTATCCAGACGCAAGCTACAGTGCCTCATATGATCAGACGCAAGAATTCAAATATTAGCGTGTGCAAAACGACAGCGTTTAAATAAGTTGAAGCGACACCGTATTGGAACCAGTCGAGAGCTACATTTATTTGTGAATCTAGTTGATGGTTTGTAGAACCAGACGAGAGCTACAGTGCTATATTTAACCAGTCGAGGGCTTTTGGCAAAACGATGTCGTATGGATAAGTTAAAACGTCAGCGTTTTAACTAACCAGTCGAGGAAAAATGCACATGGTATAAAGGAAACCAGTTGGTGCATACATTTAAACATCTTTCAGTCGCAACCTCATAAACAACGAAGGTGTTGAGCTGGTGAACAAGAGAAATTTCAGGCGCAAGCGATAAAGAAATTCAAATACGATTGTTTACTCAAATTGGAAAAGATTAACAGAATCGTACAAATTGCCTGGAATTTAGGAGACAGCATCGGTACTATTTTGGGTAAATAGTACATATTTTCAGAGGTTGTTACACGGTTATTGCACTGATATGGAAATCGACAAATTAGCTCTGACAGTGTGCAATTTACCTTGTAGTGGAGCAGAGGATACGGTTATGAATTATCAGAATTTCAAAAAGTATTTTGTTTCCTTAACAGATGAAAATGACCGTTGAAGAATGAAGACTATAAATAGCAAGCGATTTGAATTGAAGAATACAAATATTGATATTGCTATTGCTGAAACTCTACTGAATCATTTTTGAGCTTTTCGCATATTGAAGTTATTCTAACAAAGCTCACAAGACTCGAAGAACACTACTGTTGTTATTCATAGACAAACCTTCGAGTACATTCTCTGGTTCATCTTGTTGTATCGAGTTTCTTTGTTTTAGAAACCAGAGAATTTTACAGCACTCAGAAATTGTATTCTTTGTTATATCTTATTGAGTCTATAACGAACTGGCTTTGTGAAGCAGTTCAGAAATATCATTTCGATACTTGTAACCAGCAGCAACGTCTGCGTGGAGTTAGTGAGTCTAGGAGTTCATACAAGTGCGGCTTGTGTGATTGGGTGCTTGTAGAAAGGCTGCTTGCATCAAATCTTCTAGTGATACCTTCCGAGGAGGAAGAAGGGGAGAAGTAGGATATTTATATCCGAACTTCCAGAAACAAACTTCTGAACCCTTACTATTTACTTTACGCTCTTGAATACTGCATTTACATATTATTACTGTTCACAAGTCAATTGGCCTTTTTCCGCACAAACATTGTTGGCCAAAAGACTTGCATAAAACTGAGATACCTTAAGTCTGGTAACTCGGACTTAAGTTAAGCCGTGCGTGTAAAACATTTTAAAAGAATTTCAAAAATATAAAATCGAAGGAGTTCATTCAACCACCCACCTTCTGAACTCCTGTTCATATATTGATCCTATTTCTAGGACCATCACAAAGATAACAGACGGTCCATATTGGAAGGATGAGTAGCAGACGAGAGGGTCGGTTTCCCCTTCATATTGGGTGAGATTTCACCATATTGTAACTGATATCAGTAGTCATTCGATCGAGTGCAATGGGACCTAAGTAGAGCTTCTGAGCCATAAGTCTAATGAAAATGATAACGCTGGGATTTGATCTTATTCCCAGAATAGATGTTGACGATGAATGATGTTTTATGACTTCCTTTAAACTGTGATGTCTTATGTTTTACACCTGCATATTGTGCTTTGTTACTCTTAGTTTTGCTTGCTGAGCCCCTAGGCTCACTAGCTTTCTTGGTGCAGGTGAGTCCGCGCCGGAGCAGATGGGAGGTGAAGTTTGAACCAGTAGTGGCGTGTTAGTGTTTATCGAAGGCCTGCGTTTCCGCGATGTTCATTTTGTATTTTGCTGTTTTTGTTGTCTTTGATCTTAGTCAAATCTGTATTGGGATCCGTTACAACAATGATGAATTCAAATAGAGTTCAGTAGTTGTAATATCGCGACTTCGCATTTTGTACTTCGAAATTGTAATGGAAATCTGATTTTAATTTCTTGGCGCCAACGGTTGTACTTTGATTTTATTTTGAGCAAGGCAATACAGCTTGCTTAATTTATTATTTCAGCCCTTCTATTTCCTTTTCATTCCTTTTTCCTTGATTCCGTGGCTCCCATGGGGTTGGATGTCACAAACATGGTATCAGAGCATGGTCCAGAGATAAACACACGCACTCCTTGCTGGAACATATTTCATCGACCGTCTCTTCGGGGCAGTGAGTTTTCTTTTATGTTTTAGAGCATGTATTTTTTATTCTTGCATGTTCAGATGTTCTTATGTGGTGAATTACGGGCTATAGATTAAGATGTCTGGCCGAGGAAGAGGGAGGAATATTGTTAGAGTAGATGCCCAACTAGCCAACTTGTGGCGTGTGGGTTCTTATTACTCTTTGTATAACGATATTTATTTATGAAATTCGTATTCTATTATGGCATTCTTTATTTTCATTATTTTATGCTAGCCTAGGGTTACATCAACACACAACAACTCTCACAAAACCCTAGACTATAGCCGCCCCCTCTCCTCTTCCTCCCTCTCGGCCGCCGCCCCTCACGCGCCGCCCGTCGTGCGCCGCCGCCGCCGTGTGCCGCCGCTTGTCGTGGTTGGACTTGTTCCGACCACATCAACGAGGAGATTCCGTTCGTGAAAGATTCATCACATTTTCTAGTACAGACTGACGAAGGAGTCGTGATTCCAGTCATGGACCGGATTAGGAGAACGACAACCGCCAACCGTTGAAGTGCCAATTTCCTCGTGAAATTGGTCGGAGCCAGGCGCCTAGACGCCAGCAAGGTACCAAATAAAACATCCTATATATGTTTATTTGTTATTATTGTTATGTATTGACCGTTCCCGGTGTAAAATTTTGAAATCTTCCGCTGTGCCCAGGGAGCGGGATCCGGATCCGCCGCTGCGCCAACAGTGGTATCAGAGCTTTTTCTCGGATCTGTCAATACATAAAATTGTACCTGTATTGCATCAGATCTCAAATTTAAAAAAAAAAAACTTTTTTTCTTAACGGCGCCGCCGCGCGCAGCGTATGGCGCCACCGTGCGCCCAGCATGCGCGCAGCGTGCGGCAGGGGATGCGCGCCTGTCGCACACGCCCCTGCGCAAGCTGGCCGGCGGGAGTTGCGCCCGTGGGCCGGCACCCGTGCGCGCACATCGCGCACAGGGATGCGCTACACCCCACGCCAACTCGCCCCACCTGCGTGAGCTGTGCACGCAGGTGGCCGCTGTCAGGCCCCGTGCTAATTACTCAAGATAATAGAACAATTAAGCACATAATCACGGAAGCGAAAAATCGGGCTTAAAAATTTTCGAAATAATTTAGGCCTGAACTTAAAACCATACATTCAAAATATTCATAATCAAAATACGAGTTAACTCAAACTCAAATAAAACAGGTAACACAACTATCAATTCAGATACAGATCCCCAAAAATACATAAGACACGGGGCATTCCCTGGGTTCGATACATAAATAAAATAACTGGGACTCATGGAAATGGGGATCGACCAGCTGAACCTCCACTCTGTCCAGCTTGGTTACCTGAAGATCCTGCAAATGGGTAACACAGACCCAAACAACACAAAGCAGAAAAAAGAATACGAGGTCAAACCTCAGTACGAAGAGCTATCGAAACAGCTAAACATGCAACATGCTATAATCAATGCTATGAATGAATGAGGGCTATCAAAGATCGGATAGCTAGACCAGTGTATCAACTGGCAATCATATCAATCGAGCCTCTATACCACGCACAGCAAATCAGCCGGTGGAAATCATCGGTCCGTGATCTTCAGGGTCCGTCAACCCATCACAGCTCGGTGGTAGACACTCGAATCCGCTCGTCACCACTCCGATGATAGCGTTGGACTTTTTGGGCACAACAAGTCAGTCGACCAGTCACAACGTGGCTCTCAATCAGGTCATCAATCAATCTGTCAGGCTCAATATGTATGCATGAATGCCAATTCAATAATCAATGCACAATGCATACAATTCATTACGTGAAACAGAATATAGGACTCAATAAATTTCACAAACTGTAACACGTATAAGCATAGAATTCACATCAGCAGATCCATAACATCGATCATAGCCATGTTCACGCTCAAAGCTGTTAACTATGCTCAATTTTTACCTTCAATAGCTGATTCTACCTCAACAGATTAGGAATAGGGCACCGCAATCACCACCCTTGGCAACAGACTTCTCTGGAACTCAAATCTGTACAAGGCATCTCATTCTTAATTCCTATCTAACTCAGATTTGAACTTCAATGACTATAACTTCCTACGGTCAAGAACTCGGATCCAGTTCTACTTCAAACAAAGCACTAGTAATCGCTACTAAGATTAGATCAGTATGAAATCCTTACCCAAAAGTCGAAACCAGCTGAAGAACTATCGGGTTCCACTGGACAGAGAATTCGAGAAACTTTGCGATCCTCACCAAGGTTGTTCTATAGCCTCAACTGGGTATCAATCTAAAGAGCAAGTCTCAGGGATTCCAGCTCCACCAAAATCACTCAAATCATCGGTGGAGAACGGCGGGAATCTAAGGAAGAAATGTTCAGTGAACAGTAGCTCAACGAGGGTTTGGATAAGAAGATAAGAAATATCGGGTTCTAAATAAAATCTAAGTGTCGATCCACACTTCTATATATAACCCTCAAATCCAACAGCTGCTGATCACAAAATATCCAGTCGACGTGAACAGTAGAGATTTGCTAACAAAACCAGTCGCAACAATCAATCGCTGCATTCTCAAAAGAAACGTCAAAACGACACCGTTCCAACTAACTCAAACGACATCGCAGCGCCCCATCAGCTGACAACAGATCTCTCTTGCAAAGCAACCAATAGATGGTAACAATTCCCTTCAAATGAAACACCATCGACTGGTTACGCGAAATCACTCAAAACGACGACGTATCAACTAATCCAAACGACGCCGTAGGGTTACGCAAGCATTTCTGCCACCAGCTGGTCACCCAGCCGCAACACATTTCTCGCAACAATCCTCTCCAGCTGGTACCAGCCGCAACATTCAAAACGCAGCGTTTCGACTTATTAAAATGACGTCACTCTACCTCTGCGGCTGGTTCTTCAAACCATCAGCTGGTCGCTCCTCTTCTCACGCATCTGCTGAATCCCGTAGTCAACACTCCAAATGTTGACCAACACGTGTCACTCTCTCGCTAACTCTCGCGTTAAATGCAACGTCTGCCAGCAGCAACCTCTACAATCGAACGACGACGTATTCCTCGCGCGCTACAGTAACTATCTATATCAAATTCTACCAGCTGCAAGCTACAGTACCGTTGACCCGCGTTGACTCTAAGAATTTCGCTGCGGCTGATTCTACAAAATCTGATTAATCACTATTCGAATTTCTCAATCCTCACATTCTCCCCACCTTAAGAGATTTGGTCCTCGAAATCAAAGGCAAACTCAGGGAAGAATTTAATCAATTCAACTCAAACACAGAATACAAAACCGGAATTCATCTGATTCAAAACCAGGATTTCAAGATAACTGGACAATTCATAAACAAGAACTAAGGAAAACACAACCAGAAACCGAAAACTAATACATCTATCTACTCAAACAGATGCGGCCATTCCCGCTGCATCTTCTCTTCCGGTTCCCAAGTTGCTTCTTCTCTGCCATGCTTGCTCCATTGGACCATCACCAACGGAACTACTTTATTCCTCAGCTGCTTCTCCTTTCTATCCAAAATCTGCACTGGATATTCAACATAACTCAAGGCAGTATCCAGCTCAACTTCATCGGTTCTCGACACATGGGATGGATCTGGCTCATATTTCCTCAACATTGACACATGAAAAACATCATGCATCGCTGCTAATTCAGCAGGCAGCCTCAATCGATAAGCCAACTGTCCAATCCGCTCAAGAATCTCGAAGGGACCAAAGAATCTAGGAGCTAATTTGCCTTTAAATCTGAAGCGCATCACGCTTTTGAAAGGAGAAACTTTCAGAAATACTCTATCGCCAACCTCAAATTCCAACGGTCGACGTCTTCGGTTAGCATAGCTAGAGAAACGGTCTTGAGCAGCTTTCATTCTACTCCGAATCAAATCAATCTGATCCTTCATGTGCTGCACAAACTCAGGGGTAGAAAACTGTCTCTCACCAACTTCTTCCCAACAGATTGGAGATCTGCATTTTCGACCATACAACGCCTCAAACGGATCCATTCCGATAGTCACCTGGTAGCTGTTATTATAGGAAAACTCAACTAAGGACAAGGAATCCTGCCAGCCACCACTGAAATCCATCACCACTGCACGCAACATATCCTCTAAAGTCTGAATAGTCCGCTCAGACTGACCATCCGTCTGTGGGTGATAGGCTGTACTCATAGCCAATCTCGAATCCATCGCTGCTTGTAGAGTCTTCTAGAAACGAGAAGTAAACCTTGGATCTCTGTCAGACACTATCGAAATCGGAACTCCATGCAATCTAACAACATGGTCGATATACATTTTCCATCTTCTTCATGGAACATCTTACATCATAGGAAATGAAATGGGCAGACTTCGAAAGTCTATCAATTACCACCCAAATAGCATCACATCCCCTACTCGATCGAGGTAGATGAGTCACAAAATCCATGGCAATGTGCTCCCAATTCCATTGGGGCACCTCCAAACTCTGTAGCAATCCACCAGGTCTCATTCTCTCAACCTTGACCTGTTGGCAATTCAGACATCTAGCAACAAAACCAGAGATGTCGCTCTTCATACCTGCCCACCAGTAGTGAGACTTCAAGGCATGGTACATCTTTCTCTCGCCCGGATGCACACTATACCGGCTACATGTGCATCGTTCATAAGGGTCTCCTTAAAATCGATCAAGTTGGGAACTACTAATCTTCCTCTAAATCTCAAACATCCATTGGAAGAAACAGAGAAGTCATCAGACTGACCGCTTCGGGCCTTAATCTTCAACTCATGAACATATGGATCAGTCCTCTATGCCTCCCTGATGGCACTCACAATCTGTGGTTCTACCTGAATCGAAGAAATCGTAAAGTACTGACCACCCGGCTGAAAACTCCAACCAAAAGTACTCAACTGCTCATAGACTTTAGATACACTCAAAGAAGAAAGCATCGTAGGCTGGGTCTTCCTACTCAATGCGTCGGCAACTGAGTTCATCCGCCCAGGCTTATACTGAATCTCACAGTTAAAGTCCTTGAGCAACTCCATCCATCGTCGTTGCCTCATATTCAGATCGGACTGCGTGAAGATATATTTCAGGCTCTTGTGGTCGGTGTACACCACAAATTCTTCACCATACAGATAATGCCGCCAAATATTCAAGGCAAACACTATCGCAGCCAACTTCAAATCATGAACAGGGTACCTCGTCTCGTGAGGCTTCAGCTGTCGAGACGCATAGGCAATCACGTACCCGTTCTGCATCAGCACGCATCCTAAACCTTTGAGAGAGCATCAGAGCACACCACAAATCCTTCGGATCTAGACGGTAGAGCCAAAACAGGAGCAGTAGTCAACTTCTCCTTCAACGTCTGAAAATTGAACTCGCACTCATCAGTCCACACAAATCTCTTATCCTTCTGAGTCAACTGAGTCAAAGGCCTGGCTATCGAAGAAAACTTCTCTATAAAACGCCTGTAATAGCCAGCCAATCCCAAGAAACTGCGGATCTCTGAAACGTTCCTAGGTCTCTCCCAGTTAAGAACTGCTTCAACCTTACTCGGATCTACCGAAATCCCTTGCGCTGAAATCACGTGACCCAAAAAGATAATCCGATCAAGCCAAAATTCACACTTGCTGAACTTGGCGTAAAGCTGCGAGTCTCTCAGTCTCTGCAACACCAATCTGAGATGCTCCTTATGCTCTCTCATGCTCCTCGAGTACACCAGGATGTCATCTATGAAAATGATCACGAACCGATCGATATACTCGCTGAAACGCTATTCATAAAATCCATGAACACAGCTGGGGCATTAGTCAACCCAAACGGCATGACAAGAAACTCATAATGCCCATATCGAGTCCGAAAAGCTGTCTTCGCCACATCAGCGTCCCTAATTCGCAACTGGTGATAACCAGAGCGCAAATCAATATTCGAGTAAACGACCGATCCCTGCAACTGATCGAACAAGTCATCAATCCTCGGCAAAGGATACTTGTTCTTCACCGTCGCTTCAACTGCCGAAAGTCCACGCACATCCTCATAGATCCATCCTTCTTCTTCACAAAAAGAATCGGAGCTCCCCAAGGCGACATACTCGGTCTGATGAAGCCTTTATCCAAGAGATCTCTCAACTGGTCCTTCAACTCTTTCAACTCTGCCGGCGCCAAGCGGTAAGGAGCTCTAGAAATCGGGGCCGTACCGGGCACCAACTCAATACTGAAGTCGATCTCACGTCTTGGAGGGAATCCAGGAATCTCATCTGGAAACACGTCGGGAAACTCTCGAACGATCGGAATATCGCTCAACTCCAATCGCTGCTCTTGGGAACTGTCAAGCGCATAAATCATAAATCCCGCGTTATCCAACGACAGCAGGCTAAACATCTCCATGACGGACACCAGTGGAATCTTCGAGCGTGAATCAGCACCGTAGAACTCCCACTTCTCACCTGAGTCAGGGCGAAATCTCATCACACCATGAAAACAGTCAACAGTAGCCTTATAACTAGACAACACGTCCATCCCCAAGATGCAATCAAAATCTCTCATTCCCAAAACAATCAGATTGGACACCAAAACGTGCTCATAAAATCGAAGCACACAATCCAACACCACTTCACGGGACCACATATTTACACCAGCAGGGGTAGACACGGCAACAACATCACACAATGGGGAAGAACTCAACCCATTATCACAAACAAACAACTCAGAAATAAAAGAGTGTGATGCACCAGTGTCAAATAAAACTCTCGCAGGATAATCGAAAACAGAGCATGTACCTGCGATCATCATGCCAGGCACCTCCTCGGCCTGCTCTCTAGTCAACGCATTTGCCTGAGCCTACTGCAGAATCTGAAACGGAGGTCTCGAAGGTGCTCCAAATCTAGAAGGCTCACGGGGTTGGAATCGAGATCGCTGAGTAGGAGCAGGAAATTGCGGTCTCTGAGATGAACCACCAGCAGATCCCTGCTGCGAAGGAATCGAAAACTGACCCCTCAACAGAGGACACACTCTAAGGAAGTGTCCTGGCTGTCCACAGTTACGGCAGGACCCCTGAACTCCACGACACTGCGAATTCGGATGCCTTCCTCCGCACTGTCCACACGACATGCCACTAGAACCGCTGCCTGAACCACTGCCAGAACAAGAACTCACGGAACCAGAGGAACTCGAATCCGCCTTCTTCTTAAACTGTTTCCCTCGAGGTTGAAATCTCTTGCGGTTCGACTGCTGCTGCTGCTGCGACCCCTGAGGAGAATAGAAAGATTGCGACCAGAAAACTGTCGGGCATACTCAGCCACTCGCATGCTGCCCTGCCTCAGATTATCGAATTCCCGCTCCCGGCTATTTAGAACGGACTCCGGGGTATACTCCTGACGAAAGACCTCGCAGAAGCTCTCCCAAGTGATCACAGCCCCACTATCACGTAGGATACGGGAAGTACCCCTCCACCAGCGCTGTGCATTGTCTCTTAGCTGCAACACCGCCAGCTTCAGTCTTTTCTCGGGAGCGTACTCCAGAGTGTCGAACAATTCCTCCATCTGGGTTAACCAAGCCTCAGCCATCGCACCACCCTCTGCTGCAGAAAACGCCGGAGGGTTCGTCCGCTGAAACCTATCTAAGACCAACTCCATCCCGCCTATCTGTCTAGTAACATCTTCAACCTGATGAACATCATCATCACTACCTGCCCTAGACTCCTCCTCAGTACGTCTAGTCGCCCTAACTCTTCCTATTCTCGGCGGCATCTAAACAAATCTAGAGGTAAGATCTCACAGCAGATAGATATATCACGTAGACAGATAAAAGATCACATAAGTCACAGAGTCAATCAAAATCAAATCAAAACTATGTGCCTAGACTCAAGTGTGATCAAAGAAAATCGAGCTTATCCCAGTTTAAGCTCTGATACCAAAAATGTCAGGCCCCATGCTAATTACTCAAGATAATAGAACAATTAAGCACATAATCACGGAAGCGAAAAATCGGGCTTAAAAATTTTCGAAATAATTTAGTCCTGAACTTAAAATCACACATTCAAAATATTCATAATCAAAATACGAGTTAACTCAAACTCAAATAAAACAGGTAACACAACTATCAATTCAGATACAGATCCCCAAAAATACATAAGACACGGGGTATTCCCCGGGTTCGATACATAAATAAAATAACTGGGACTCATGGAAATGGGGATCGACCAGCTGAACCTCCACTCTGTCCAGCTTGGTTACCTGAAGATCCTGCAAATGGGTAACACAGACCCAAACAACACAAAGCAGGAAAAAGAATACGAGGTCAAACCTCAGTACGAAGAGCTATCGAAGCAGCTAAACATGCAACATGCTATAATCAATGCTATGAATGCATGAGGGCTATCAAAGATCGGATATCTGGACCAGTGTATCAACTGGCAATCATATCAATCGAGCATCTATACCACGCACAGCAAATCAGCCGGTGGAAATCATCGGTCCGTCAAAATGAGGATAAGGCCGCCCGAGTTCGAGACTAGTATCTGCGATGCGAAGTACCATGTTTCATTGGTAGGGAACATTTTGATGTTCTGAGCATGCAGATAGATAGTGACCTGGTGATCTATCGAACTACCCTCGTTCGGACTTTCCAAGTGGTTACCATTTGTCGAGTGGATAAGTCCGAGGTCCTGGTTGTACTGATTAGTCCTCACGACTCGAAATTGCTCCAAATCTAGAAGGCTCACGGGGTTGGAATCGAGATCGCTGAGTAGGAGCAGGAAATTGCGGTCTCTGAGATGAACCACCAGCAGATCCCTGCTGCGAAGGAATCGAAAACTGACCCCTCAACAGAGGACACACTCTAAGGAAGTGTCCTGGCTGTCCACAGTTACGGCAGGACCCCTGAACTCCACGACACTGCGAATTCGGATGCCTTCCTCCGCACTGTCCACACGACATGCCACTAGAACCGCTGCCTGAACCACTGCCAGAACAAGAACTCACGGAACCAGAGGAACTCGAATCCGCCTTCTTCTTAAACTGTTTCCCTCGAGGTTGAAATCTCTTGCGGTTCGACTGCTGCTGCTGCTGCGACCCCTGAGGAGAATAGAAAGATTGCGACGCATCCTGAACAGGATGATAGGTGCGTCCAGTATTCGGCTGAATCGGAGCCTTAACCTCCATCAAACTCTCCTCAATATCCACTGCTCGGTTCACCGCATCAATATAGGTCGCAGGCGAACCAGACAAAACCATCCGGTACAAATCAGGCCTCAACCCTTTCAAAAACTTGTTCCTCTTCGTCCTTTCTTGGTTGGCAACGTGTGGCACATAGACCAAAAGCGCAGAAAACTGTCGGGCATACTCAGCCACTCGCATGCTGCCCTGCCTCAGATTATCGAATTCCCGCTCCCGGCTATTATAGAAGGACTCCGGGGTATACTCCTGACGAAAGACCTCGCAGAAGCTCTCCCAAGTGATCACAGCCCCACTATCACGTAGGATACGGGAAGTACCCCTCCACCAGCGCTGTGCATTGTCTCTTAGCTGCAACACCGCCAGCTTCAGTCTTTTC
>KV000977.1:144471-188486 GCA_001598015.1 Dorcoceras hygrometricum | reverse complement strand
GATAGTGATGGATATTCTTGTATGTTTGCTAATTCGATTTGCAATATTTACAAGAATAAATGTTTAATTGGAATTGGGGAACGCGAAAACGATTTATACACCTTAAAATTAAAAGACGTTCCAACTCGCGATGTCGAAGCACATACAACAACGATTAAACGGAAACACGATAACTTGAACCCAGCACAACTTTGGCACGCTAGGCTGGGTCACATTTCCCTAAGTAGGATGAACAAGTTAGTTAGGAGTGACTTGTTTGATCTGTCAGACATTAACTCCCTACCGACTTGTGAATCTTGTCTTAAGGGAAAGATGACCAAGCAACCCTTCAAGGGAAAGGGTGAGCTTGCTCAAGGTCTATTGGATTTGATCCATACCGATGTGTGCGGCCCATTTAGTATTGGTACTAAATATGGTCACACATACTTCATCACCTTTACCGACGACTACTCTAGGTACGGGTACTTGTACTTGATGAAGTACAAGTCTGAATCCTTTGAAAGGTTCAAAGAATTCAAGGCTGAAGTAGAAAATCAATTAGGCAAAAGTATTAAAGCTTCGATCTGATCGAGGTGGTGAATACTTAAGTGCTGAGTTTCAAGACTATCTGAAAGATAATGGGATTCTCTCACAGTGGATCCCTCCGGCCACACCACAGCTCAATGGTGTAGCAGAGCGTCGTAATCGGACCTTGTTGGACATGGTTCGATCTATGATGAGCTTCACTGAGCTTCCTACCTCGTTTTGGGGCTATGCGCTCGAAACGGCGGTAATGTTGTTGAACAATGTCCACACCAAGGCAGTGGACAAGACTCCATATGAGATATGGATGGGCAAACCACCCAAGTACTCATTTATAAGGATTTGGGATGTCCTGCTTACGTGAAGCAGACAGTGGGAGATAAGCTGGATACGAGATCCATCTTATGCTACTTCATTGGGTATCCAAAGAATTCCATTGGATACTACTTCTACTATCCGAGCGAAACAAAAGTGTTTGTTTCTAGAAATGCCACCTTTATGGAAAGGGAATTTCTACTTGATAGAAAGGGCAAAATAGTAGAACTCGAAGAGGTTCGAGATCCAATCGAAGTACCAGGTGAGTCTCCTGCACCTACAGAGCCAATACCAGAAATGGTCGCACCTAGGAGATCCGAAAGGGTTCTTAGGGCTCCTGAGAGATATGGTTTTCTCCTTGAAGATGATCAAGGTTATCAAGTTGTTGGATCTGATCCAAGAACTTTCAAGGAGGCAATTTCCGAAGCTGATTCTAATTTGTGGCTTGAAGCAATGCAGTCTGAGTTTGACTCAATGCATGCTAACCAAGTTTGGACTCTTGTTAACCCTCCCGAACGGAATTAGTTCCTATTGTGCAAATGGGTATACAAAAGAAAACTTGGGCCTGATGGTAAGGTAATGACCTACAAGGCACGACTGGTCGCGAAAGGTTACACTCAAAGGCAAGGTGTTGACTATGAGGAAGCCAACCCCGGCCAATTGCATTGGAAGGCTGTGAAGGATATTCTTAAGTACTTGCGAATGACTAAGAATATGTTCATGGTCTACGGGGATGGTACTGAAACTGGAAGGCTACACAGATTCTAGCTTCCAGTGTGACGTGGATGATTCGAAATCAACCTCTGGATTTGTATTCATGCTCAATGGTGGTGCTGTCTCTTGGAAGAGTTCCAAGCAAGACACCATCGCGGATTCAACCACTGAGGCTGAGTACATTGCAGCATCAGCTGCTGCTAAGGAGGCTGTTTGGATAAGGAATTTCGTCCAAGAGTTGGGCATCATTCCTAATGGATTTGGTCCAGTCCCGGTGTACTGCGACAACACGGGTGCCGTTGCGCAAGCAACGGAGCCTAGGTCTCACCAAAGATCCAAACATATACTGAGGAAATACCACATAATCCGGGATATTGTGGCTAGAGGTGACATAGCAGTTGAGAGAGTCGTCTCTGCGGACAACGTTGCTGATCCACTTACGAAGCCCTTGTCAGGACCCTTGTTTGAAAAACATCACGAAACAATGGGACTGCGTCTGATGAGTAGTTGGCTTTAGGGCAAGTGGGAGATTGTTAGAGTAGATGCCCAACTAGCCAACTTGTGGTGTGTGGGTTTATAGACTCTTGTATATGACAATCTTTATATATGATATTCGCATTTATTATATGGCATTCTTTACTTTCATTGTGTGTATGATGATTTACAATTGCGTTGAGTAAAGACCTAGAATGCACTAAAGTGTATGTTAGATGTGATAGCGGGTATGACGGCTATCATGAAACACATCTAATAGTCACTGTGTATTCTGAACTGTTCCTAGTCGATTGGGCCGTCAAAATGAGGATAAGGCCACCCGAGTTCGAGACTAGTATCTGCGATGCGAAGTACCATGTTTCATTGGTAGGGAACATTGTGATGTTCTGAGCATGCAGATAGATAGTGACCTGGTGATCTATCGAACTACCCTCCTTCGGACTTTCCAAGTGGTTATCATTTGTCGAGTGGATAAGTCTGAGGTCTTGGTTGTACTGATTAGTCCTCATGACTCGAAACGTCATTGAGACTCTACATGATAGGCGTCTCACTTTGACCCGTTTTCCGACTCACTTGGGGTCGTAAGGCGTCGGGATTGGGTGAGACCTCGATGCATGTAGGAGTCGATGCATCGTTGTCGAGGATTCACCGCTCGCAGACATGCGTGGATATCCTATGCTATCTGAGGGGATAATAGTGTATAAATCTCTGGCCAGAGTACTAGAAATGTTTTAGGTAAATGTGTTTACCTAGTTACACTCGCGATGTCACTATCCGATCTCCAAGATGTATGCATAGCTATCGGATCTATAGCGACCCTCGATTTACCAATGGTCGTTGATCTGATCGGGATATATGGATTGAAAGGACCGTACTGTACGCTAACCACGACCAACTGGTTCTTGCAGGCACTATCAGTGATACCTAGGGGATCATGGGGCGATGTTGCTAGACGCTCTTACCATGATCCGATGGGCAAGTCCGGAATTATGGTTCCGGAGCCACAATGGTTGTGGGCCCACGGCTAGCTGTATCCCTGAACCATTGAGGGTCACACAAGCACTGGATTCGAGATTCCTGCATGGATATTCAGCTCAATGTGTTGAGCACGAGAAGAGGATTTTGGGAGTGCGACTTCCTAAAAAGTCAACAGATGTCAAATCGTGATTTGCCGATGTTGAGGGGCAAAACGGTCATTTTGCACTGGGGTTCTGAAAAATGGTTTTTCAAATCATAGTGTTCAGTTTCGGAAACTGAGTCGATCGGTCCGATTTGATCGGCGATCGAAGTTACGATGAAGTCGTGGTGATGGGGATGAACCGAATGTTCATCCGTTGGACCGGGGCCCTTTGGGCCGGTCCAAGTCCTTCACTTAGTCTATTTAATTAAGACTAGACTTCATTAATCAACACTTGATACAACTCTTAACCTAACCCTAAGCATATAGCGCCGCCCCTTCTCTTCCTCAAGCCTCACGCCGCCGCCGTGCGCCGCCGCCGCCGCCCGCCTGAAAATTGTTTCCGGCCTAGTTTTTCGAGGAGAATCCGTTGGCGATAAAATCCTTCAGCCTTCTAGTGCAGGCTGATTGGAGGGAGATCGATTCCGGTCGTGGACCTGATTGACGGATCTACCGCCACCTACCGTGAAGAGCCGGCGTTCTTGCAATTCCGGTTGGAGCCAGGCACGAGTTGCCAGCAAGGTATTCCTTTAAAACACCCTATGAATGTCATAGAATTTTTTTGTATTATCGTATTGATCGTCTCCCGGCACATGTTTTTTTTGTTCTTCCGCTGCCCCGTCGGGAGGCGTGATCCGGATCCCAACAAACTTGTCTCGGCCTTGGCTCGACCAAGCGGTCGAGCCCTCCTTTCACCTAGCCTTGGACCACCACTGAACCACCATGACTCGAACCCAAGCCCCATGAACCGTCCATGACCGAAGCACATCAAGAAATGAATCAAATACGTGTTAAAGATCGTGATACATGCATGGATCTCAAACAACAAGAATAGATCTAATAATACACATACAAATCATGCAAAATCATTTAAAAACAGTGTAATATGATTTAAAATGGTGAGAAAAAGAAATAATAGAGCGTGCCTTTGAAGAATTACGTAGGATACGCGTTACCGGGACGGAGGACTCGAGATAGGGACGGTCAAACTTGAAACCACACCGAAAATTTGATGAAACTCGAGCTAGAGGGGAGGTGGGGTGGCGTGAAGATGAGAGGGAGAGGGAGACTAGGGTTTCAAAAATAATTAGGGTTACAAGAAATGAATAATGTTCCAAAAGGACCCATCTCAATATTTTAAGCTAGGAAAATAAAAGAGTTTTCCCTCATTGGGCCCCCATTAATTAAAAATGTTAAATAAAACTCCAAAATTACACCTTGAACTCTTAATTTTCGTAATATAAAATCCTCTAATTTTTAAAAGGTAGCAAAGTTCATTAAAATAGCCCGTATAGACGAAAAACTGGTTCCCCTCGACAATTATACATAAAAATCTTTTTTTTCGTAAATACTGCTTAAAAATATAAATTTTAGCTCTTAAAAATATGAGAGCTTAAAAATTCAAATAAACTTACACCTCGATCGTGCCCATTCTCGTCCACGCGTCCGGAACTCAATCAGGCTAATAACATGGTATGAGCACCTTAAAACGTTAAATTAACACTTAATCACATAAATGACACATAATTTTTTTAAAAAAATAATTTTTTCCCTAGTCATGCATCTATTCTCACGTAATCCGAATTTTTGGGCGTTACAATACATTTTATTAGTCAAGAATCAATTCGTATGACAATGAAAAGTAATGGATAAACTATCAACGAAGCATGGTTTGAAATAATGAAAAAATGTGAGACAAATACTCGACGATAAATACAAGACTATTGAGTATAATGCTCAAAATAATTAATAAAATTATCCTTGGATGAATCTTATCATCATCTACTTTTTGTAATTAGAGAAATAAAGTTTTTCAAGAAAAATTTGATGAAGAAGAGTGATTGTGGAGTGAATGAATGTTTTAGATAGCATCATATTTATAGGATAAAATCTTGCCGTTTATACCCGTTACTAGTCATTAATATATCCGTTTTATGATCGTTTATAAACGAAATAAATAATGGTTTTATTTAATATTTTAGATTAAAATTATACGAATCTATTCACATAATTTTATGGTTATAATGTGATGCATATAATGATAGTTATATTTAAATAATTTTGTATATCACGTCACGAGATAATAATATGATATTATACATAAATTATATACCAATAAACAATAAAATGTTTTTAATCATATCACGATATTATAATGAGGTGTCAATGACTGCTTTTATAGAACATGATATTATATAGAAATATAATAATAAATAATAGAAATTTGTAAATCGTGTCCTCCTTTTGTATAATAACATGATATTATACATTGAAATATATAAAAACATTCGACTGATCATGCTGATAACGTGTTATAAATTAAAAGAAAATAAATAAAATAAATTTAATAATTATCTTAATAATATATTTGAATATTGTTTTTGCTCCTTCGTTGCTCCAAATATAATTTTCAATTTTATTTTAATAGAAAATTATTATTTTTCTATTATTTTATTAGTTTAGAAAGAATTAAAATATGTGAGAATTTATATGTTTTACAATGAAGATTATAAAATTATTTATAGGTAAATAAAATAATAAAAATAATAAAAATATTTAATCATTTTATATAATATTTAAAGAACTTAATTCTCTAATTATTTCATAATTCGTTAACGATTTTATTTTAATATGTCAATTTATTAATATACAAGAAAAGCAACTCATAGAGCGGTAGAGTGGGTCCGTCAAATATGTATGCTCCATTTGGTTTCTAATTTGTTAAAGGGAGTGGTGATTTTTTATTTTGGTCGAAGAAATTGATTTTAAGGATATTTTTGTCTTTTTACATGTTGATACTTTAGTATAGAACGGTTATGATTTAAGTTAGACTGGAGTCGAACACTGGTACAGGGATTGGGAAAGAACTCTCATATCACTACACCAACTGTACAATATTTGACATTTAATATAATTAATATATAAAATATAAAAATCAATTGGGTTGAGTTTTTGATAATTTGGGTCAAATTTGTTATAATTGGGTCGAGTTTGGGTTGTAATTTTTTATCAGTTGGGTCACGTCTTTTCATTCATTGGATCGTAGTTTTTTATCTGAGTTGAGTTTTTTTTAATCGCTTGGTCGTGTCTTTTATTGGGTCGAGTGTTTTATCTCAATTTGGTCAAAATATCGGACTTCCTTTCTTGAATTAAAACATTATCTCACTCCCTTCCACCCAAATTATCAAGACCCTCTCGCCCAAATTATCAAGAGGAAACTAGGGTCATTTAAAAAAGAGGGACTCATTCCTATGTTATTTAAAAGGAAGGAAGTTGACTTTTTTTATTTTGGTCAAAGGGATTGATTTTAAGGGTACTTTAGTCTTTTTACATGTTTGATATTTGAAAAGTATAGAATAGAATTGATTTGAGTTAGTCTGGACTCGAACACTGGTACAGGAATTGGAAAAGAGCTCTCATACCACTACACCAACTGTACAGATTTAACATTGAATATAACTAATATATAAAATATATAAACCAATTGGGTCATGAACTTGCACTGATTGGGTCGTGAAATTGCACTGGATGGGTCGTGAAATTATTAAACAAATATTATTGGGTCGCGTAGTTGGGTCACATACTTAGATCAAAACAATTGGATCGCTTATATGGGTCGCGTGTTTGAACCAAATTGGGTCGCGAGTATGAATTGAATCGTGATAAAGAATTGGGTCGTGTATACCGCATCAATTGGATCGCGATAAAGAACTGGGCCGCGGGACGCGATAAAGAATTGGTCGCGTGTACATTGGATCGCTTCTGCATTGGATCGTGTGGGTCGTGTGGGTCTGTGAGTCGCGTGTTTGTCAATTTGGTCGGAAATCCTCGCTCCCTTCCTTCGAATTAAAACACATTTAACTCCCTTTCACCCAAATCTCCCGAGGAAACTAGGGTTCAGTAATCCCTTCACTGCACAGACGAGGGAGTGCTGGAGGCGCCGCCGTAAGATCACACCCACCGGAAATGGTAAACAAGTCAACCCATGTTTAATCATTTTTCATATGATAATTGGTGTTTTGTTTTTTAATTTTTATGATATGTTGAGGTTCTTTTTGTTGGCCCAGGAAAATATAATTTCTGATATTGTTAAATGAACTGTTATGTATCCATAACTTGCCCATCTCAATCGTGCATTATATTTTTGTATTAGATTTAGAGTTCATAGGAAAACTTTGTTCCTTTTTACGTTTTACATTGCTTTATGTCTCTAGTCAGCTAGAAATCATGAATGAATTGCAAAGAAATGTTGTGTGTGATGAATACTGAAAGAGGCATAACGATTGGTTAAGGATATTTTTTGATGGAGTGATAAATTGGTTTGAACTCGGTTAATGATTAATCAGCCGTAAAATCTTTTATTCAAAAAATTTGGTTTGGGATGTACTGATTATTGCAGGAACTTTTTGTGTATTTAGGGGAATATTATTCGATATGAACTGTGAATGCTAGTGGCTGTAGAAAAATTGGTCGCTATGAGAATGAACGGAAATAATCTTGTTAGTTCTTAATCTATTTATCATCCAGAGTGAACTGAAGCAGTAGTAATGTACTAATGGGCTGTGCTTTTTTCCATGAATGAATGCTTATGCTAAAGAAAGGTGACTGAAGATCATTTATATACATGACATCTTATATTTTGTGTCTCCCACGCATACTTACGGTTATCTGAGTGTTTTACCATTGATTTGTAGGCTAGAGGTTTGAAGAAACACTTGAAGAGGCTCAATGCCCCCAAACATTGGATGTTGGACAAACTTGGCGGTGCTTTTGTAAGTCCCCCTGATTCAGGTTTTTGCTGAGTTGTGGTTTGTATTTATGTCTCCCATGGCAGTCAGTTTGTCTATATCTTTGTCAGTCGTGTTAAAACAGAGTTTCATAATTATGTCATTGTGTATGATTGATATTTTATGTTCTATTATTTTATATGCACACAGGCTCCAAAACCATCTTCTGGACCGCACAAATCAAGAGAGTGTCTGCCTTTGATCCTTATTTTGCGAAATAGGCTAAAATATGCCCTAACTTATCGTGAAGTCATTTCCATTTTGATGCAACGCCATGTTCTTGTTGATGGGAAGGTCAGAACGGATAAGACATATCCTTCTGGTTTTATGGGTATGCACTCCTAGCTGCGCTGCTATTACCATGGTATCGACTCCTTAGATATTTTACGGAATGATTTATGGCTCTGAAGTTTTCAGTGACCCCAAAGATCACATGGCTTTATAATGAAGTGGTCTTATCATATATACGTTGAACATGCTTATTCAGTACTAGTATTTTCCTCATTTGTTTTTTCAAGTAGAAGTTCTCAGTGCTGTGAAACAGAGTACAGCTGAATTGATACTTCTTCATTTATTTATGTGAGCTGGTTAACCTATTGTTTCCTCTTTCTCCTTTTCTAGATGTTGTCTCCATTCCAAAGACCAATGAGAATTTTCGCTTGCTTTATGACACCAAGGGTCGATTCCGTCTACACTCTATCCGGGATGAGGAGGCCAAGGTCAGTTTTATTTTCTTATTTCTTTCATGTTTCTGGATATTGTGGCTTATACCTGTATCATCATTAGATTAATCAAGATCCTTGTTCAAATTCAGCTAAATTTATGGCCCATAACTAAGGGTTGGAGCAAATATGAACTTGATGAACTGTCTTCACTACTCGGGCGGAGTAGATAGTTTTGGGGGCTAATTTAATGGTTTTGTGGATCATAATTATTCCTGAACAAGATGACTCTTAGTCTTTAACTTTATTACTCAAATCTTTTTTTTTTTTTGGAAATGGTATTTGTTGTCTGGGAACTGCATTGCTGTGTTTTTTTAACGTATTCACACATTTTAAATTCTTAGTCTCTAACTTTATTGCTCAAAATTTTTTGTTTGAAAATGGTATTTGTTGTTTGAGGACTGCTTTGCTGTGTTTGAAAAATATTCACACATTTTATTATGTTCTGCAGTTCAAGCTGTGCAAAGTTCGTTCAGTGCAGTTTGGGCAGAAGGGTATTCCTTATCTCAATACATATGATGGAAGGACTATTCGCTATCCAGATCCACTCATCAAGGCCAATGACACCATCAAACTCGATCTTGATTCCAGCAAGATTGTTGATTTCATCAAGTTTGACGTTGGGAATGTTGTGATGGTGACTGGTGGTAGGAACAGGGGACGAGTCGGAGTAATCAAGAACCGTGAGAAGCACAAGGGAAGTTTTGAGACTATTCACGTCCAGGATGCTACTGGACATGAGTTTGCAACTCGATTGGGCAATGTTTTCACCATCGGCAAGGGTACTAAGCCTTGGGTATCTCTTCCAAAGGGCAAAGGTATCAAGTTGTCTATCATTGAGGAGGCCAGGAAGAGGCTTGCTGCGCAGTCTGCAACAACAGTTTAGACACCTTCAAAGTTCCCTTCTACATATTAGTCTAAGATATTCTGAGTTTCATTAGTGGGACAGGTGATGGCCGGCAATAGATTCCATCCATTCTATCGTAATTGTAGCATCTTTCTCGAAGAATTTGAGGTGTTGTCATCCGATGTTTGAAATTTCTCATTTTTTTTCTTGGCAAATTTTGAGGTTGCGTTGTCATTTGGATCATTTTACGTTTTTGAAAAATCTCTAGTTCCTTGTGCAATATTGAAAAATTGAAAAAAGCACAATTGCTTTCGGTCAACTATTATTCAGTTGCTCATGCATTGGAAACAAGAAAAAGCACTAGTAGTATTCTGATGTAAAATCTGAATGAAAGTATGTACGCCATGTCTAATTTTCCATCACTTGTTCTACTGCTTATAACGATAACCCACTCTTTTTTTACATCCGTGTAGTATAACTAAACTCTTGTCTATTGTGGGATCAATTCAAGTTGCTGTTCTCAAATTAATCTTACAATGGCTCTAATCATAATTCCGACATAATTACCCTTGAGCTAAGATATTTATCACATTGTTTCCAAGATTTCGATATGTTTTATTAATTTTAAGGGTTTTATTTTAATAAAACTATAAATGTACATACCTATAATAGGAACAAATTCCAGTATTCATGTAAATCTGATTGTACATCTAATTCTTCTCATCTTGCATATATCAGTATTCTATCTCAAAACCTAATAAAATATATACAAATTTATTTTTTCATGTTATCACAATCCAGTTGTTTTTAGTAATTATTGAAAAATTAATAAGTTAAAGTAGGTTTAAAATTCATCCAGTATGTGCATAGATTTTATTCAACGTTTTTATCGATCAGTATATTATTAAATAAAATTTAGTAAAATCAAGTATTTTCCAAAATTAAAAATTTCTTTCCACACTTCTTTAAAACTTTTCTGACACGATGAATATATAACATCATCGTTGTGAGAGAGTGGAGTTCTGAAAAACGCAAAAATGCGACGATTACGTGTGACGAAGTCGAAGGAATTGTCCTACCTCAAGCACTGACATCAACTGGTACTATGTCGATGTGAAATAAGTGACATATGAGAATTATTATAGATCATGTCACGTCCCGAGCTTAGGACACCGGAGTTATATCATACAATGAAAAAAAAATCATAATACAACAAATATCATAATATAGTATAAACCAAATCAATCTTTTCATAAAATAAATCATAAGTAACTCGTTTTGTTTGCATAGCTGAAGTCGCAAAAATCCAATAAAATGTGCGGAAGGGCTTTACAACCAAAATAACTAATTTATAACATAAATCTCGAAACGTACTTTTATTCACCAGCCCTAAAATATATCTTTTTCGTCCTATTCCACCTGTTCGTCGCTTTATCTAGGGAGAGAGAGAGGAGATGAGTATTTGCGAAAACACTCAACAAACAGAGGATGATCGACATATAATATACACAAATATATATTTTTCAAAACATCATAAATATCAAGGAAGATATAACATAACATATAGCACTAATATTTCATCTTATTTTTCATGGTTTACGGATCAATCCCTAATTTTTACTCCTCAAAGGGGCGATGCCATATAACGGTTTTATACTCATTCGTGTAGGGACCATATAACGGTTTTATACCCATCGTGTAGAAAATAGATAACGGTTTTATACCCACCGTGTAGGGGCCATGCATGTTAACCTGTATCCAATTTGAATCATAACAGCTTGGAATATTTTCTTATATAAAAATACAGATCAAAGGAAACATGCACCATCGGATCTTTTAAAAACATACACTTAGATTTTCAAAGTAAAAGCCTACTTAATGTTATCAAAGGGGTGGGCAAGAATGATCATCGAATCACTCTTTATACTTGAATCTCAACAGCGTCTCTCTCAGGACTTCTGTGTGCTACACTCAAAGTTTTGGTAGTATTTTGGTGTCTATTTTTCTGAATGGTTGATGGTCTATTTATAGGTGCATGGAATGTTGAGATGGGCTCGATATCTTCATCTTCAAGATTTGAATTCAAGATAGATCGCAAATCTTGATTTGATTTTATTTGATGTATTACAAATCTCAAATTTCATTCATATCTTAAATCTGTTATCTCGATCTTATCTCATAAAATATGCATCTTGGTATATATCACATGGATTTGAACCCAAGTGTCTTGATATACCAAACTTATCATCTACCACTTTAAAAATATATAGGATCAAAATTTGTGGATTTTACATCCCTCCCTCCTTATTGGAAGTTTCGACTTCGAAACTTGAGTTAACCTGCAGGCTGTAAATTATGAATTCCTCCTCAGCATTTTGCCACCGAGCTTTAAGATTCTGAGCTTGTATTGTCATGTGGTTGTTGACGGTGGAGAGTTGTGCGACGATGGCTTGGGAGGTCTCTACTTTCCCCTTATCCTTTTATTTTGACTATTTGCATCGGCCAGCAGGGCAATAAACGGTCGATGTCCTTATAGAGGCTCTTTTCTCTGTCCTGGCACAACCTCCAGCTATTTCGTAGTTCACAATTATCCTTCATCACGAGCTCCAACTCTTGATTCATGCTGGCGGCTCTCTTATCTAATTCTTCCCTGATGACCGTAGAAACACATCTTTCGTTCGCTGGCTTAGCCCTATGATGGCGAATCATGCGGCTTTGGTTGTCGAGGGTAATTTGTTTCATGCAAATGGCAGCTGCAGCACGAGTACGAGGGGCAAAGGGAGCCATTTCCTGAACAAGTAAAGGCTTAAAGAGGTTGTAATATCACCGCAAGTGTGAAGATCGAGAAATTATTTATTTATTATTTTTTTATTCTCATGCGATGACTTTGTCAAATCCTCAAAATCACAATCTTTCAGCAGGATTATGAACCCGGTGGCTCTTATACCACTTTATTGTCACGCCTCACGCCCTGAGCGTAGGACACTGTCGTTGTACAATGTAAAAAAATCATAATACAACAAGTCTCGTAGTACAATGTAAATCAAACCAGTCTTTTTCATAAAATAAACCATAAGTAACTCGTTTTGTTTGTATCGATGAAGTCGCAAAATCTAATAAAACATACGGAAGCGTTTTACAACCAAAATAACTAATTTATAACATAAATCTAGAAATGTACTTTTATCCACCAGCCAAAACCAATATCTTGTTCGTCCTCTTCCACCCGTTTTCGCTTTTATCTAGGGAGAGAGAGAGAGAGATGGGATGAGTGTTTAGGAAAACACTCAACAAGTAGTAGATGATCGGCATATAATATATACAAGTATATATTTTTCAAAACATCATAAATATCAAGACAAGGCATAACATAACATATAACACTTATATTTCATCTTATTTTCCATGGTTTACTGATCAGTCCCTAATTTTTACTCCTATAAGGGGAAGAGACAATATAATTAGGAACCATATAACGGTTTTATACCCACCGTGTAGGAACCATATAACGGTTTTATACCCATCATGTAGGAGACATATAACGGTTTTATACCCACCGTAAAAATACAGATCAAAGGAAACATGCACGATCAGATCTTTTAAAAACGTATACTTAGATTTTCAACGCAAAAGCATACTTACAATTTTCAAAAGGATGGGCAAAAATGATCCTCGAAATACTCTTTCTACTTGAATCTCAACAACGTCTCTCTCAAGACTTCTATATGCTACACTCGAGTTTGGAGTAGTATTTTGATGTGCATTTTTCTGAATGATTGATGGCCTATTTATAGGTGCATGGAAGAGTTGAGATGAACTCGATATCTTCAGCTTCAAGATTTGAATTCTAAGATAGATCGTAAATCTTGATTTGATTTGATGGATTACAAATCTCAAATTTCGTTCATATCTAAAATCTTTTCTCTCGATATTATCTATTAAAATATGTATCTTGATATATACACATGAATTTAAACCCAAATATCTTGATATACCAAACTTATCCTCTACCACTTTAAAAAAATATAGGATCAAAATTTGTGGATTTTACGGATGAACGCAAATCACTCTTACAGAAGGAAGAACACGGATCATATTCTTGTCGTTATCAAACGTCAACTTAATGCTCCATCACATGTTATCATAGTAACTACTATTTGGAACGAAGCTCCTTCATTTTAGAGACCTCGTTTACATATGATTCATAATATGAATAAATTTACACTTCAAGAGAAGTGTTTAGAATGTGAGATATACAAACTTTATATTTTTTTCCAAAAAAAATTAATGGCCAAAACATATTCCCTGTATTCTATTATTTAGACTTACTTTCAGGTGATAATTTTTTTACATGCACATTTCGTGTGTAAGTGTTACCAGTACAACCATAATTTGAACCTATTTTCTGCCAACTTCTTTGCAAACATTGTAAGGCCATAATTCATTGGACTGAATATAGAGTTTTTTGCACGAGAACATCTATCAAATGGATGCGAGCGAGAAAGTACTGAAACTGAGAATGCTCGCAAAGCAAAGAAAATGCAAAATGAAAGGAATGATACATTGGAAATAATGAGAAGATAGCTAATTACAACAAGACAATAAAGAACAGTTCGATCAAGAACAAATGTATGCTTCATCATGTAAACAAAATCGAACATGAAGATACCTTGGTTATACTGAAGTGTTTCCTTCTTTTAAAGCATATGTTATATACCTTCATTGTCTGCTGGCCACAACATAGGTTTCGTTGTTTGGCTATTGACTCCTGCATGCTGTGATTACTCATCAGTATGTTTTTTTCTGCAACTTGGCTTCCTTTTCTGCAGCCCTCTTCGCCTTCCGTCGGGCATCTCTAGCAGCAGCATCTGCTTGGGCTTTCTCCATGATCTTGTCGAATCCCGGTATCGTTTTCTCCAGGTGACTGTATGTCTGCACGCTCAGGTTGTGGAAGATCTCGAACAGTTTCTGCATGACGTAAAGCAATGTTAATGAAAGACAGCCTGCATGCCTAAATGAAACAGGTATATTTTAAGAGGTAATATGGCAGACCATAACATCTTTATTCCATTCAGCGATGTATGGAGGGCCAGTGGTGAATGAACCAAGAGGTTCACGATGCCATTCTCCACCATAAGTTATGTGATCCATGGCTTGCTCAACGCTAAGCACCTCCCACGGCCTCAGACCAGGAATAACTTTTGCCAATTCGATTCTGTCACAAAAGTATCACTGGTCAATTGATGAGCAATGTTGGAAAAAAAGTGAATGGGTAATACCTAAGATCTTTGGGGATGTATTTGTTTGGCATGTGGTCCTCCTCGAGAAGAGTCGTCAACTCAGAGCCACCTGCCCAAAGAAACAATGCATGGCTCGGAGTCCTCATGCCAGGCCAAACACCATCGTTGGCTTCTAGCACTGCCAAATCCCGTTGCTTGCTCTCATATGCTTCTTTTTGGACCTGTTTATAAGTTTTATTTTCATGCCCCTTGAGAGGGACCCAAGGCGGAATCCCTTTCTGCAGTTTATGAAGAAAAGCAGTCGCAGCAGCACCTAATCTAACTGAAATTAAGGCAAAGGTAACCAGCAGAAGTCAGTTCATATCCCTGATGTTTTATTAATGGGACTGATACACGTATTGCCTGAAAGCTGCATAACACTTATCAGAAAAGATAACTAACCTTCCCAAGTAGCAATCGCACGCTCCATACCATAGACCATGGAGATGGGTGCCCACTCGTCCATGTCCTCACCCCATATAAAAGTATGTTTGTCAATGATTCCTGCACCCCAAGCAGTTTTGAGTTGTATCAACTCCGATGGCCCTCTAGTACGACCCAGTCGATCTTTATAGTACCACCCACCACTTCTCATGATAACTATGGCAAAATAACCATGATTTGTTAACTTGATGGAAGATCACAATAAATATGGAAAACTAGGCAAGTAGTCAAAGCGTTGAAGCATTGAGCCACACAGCATAAAAGATAGAATTGGCAAACCAGAAGTAAGAGTAACGGCTACAATGCAATGACAAGCGAACAATATTAAGAACCGTATGGCTATGCTTTCTACTGTGACAAGCAAGCACATGAAGCAACATAAGACAGACAGAATCAAAAATAGTGCCAAAAGGTTTGCAGGAATGCAATAGATGATTCTCGCTAACACAAAACCAAGCTCACACTTCAGATACTAAAGATTTTGATTGTACCTAATAAATGAACGATAACACAAACTTACAGTCATAATACCGCCTCTCCAGGTTCTTGTATCCTATAGCTTGAGCAACATCGATGGGTCTACCGGGCGGATATGGCCTTTGTCGGAAACCCCAAAGCCCAAAAAGGAACTGTCTCATAAAATCCCAAAACTTATCATCTGACTCTCTATCTGATTGTATGGCTTTCCTGGGCATCGGCCTCCCGTCCAGGCCAATGACATTAGGCACAGCCTTCACAAGTATAACCAAGAAAATTTAAATACATAGAAAAAAACAACTTCTTTTTAAAAGATCTATACTTCGACAATCAAAGCAACACCACTTTCAAAGATACAGATTGTAGAAAAGTATCAGAACTGAGGAGCTCAAAGATACATTACTGCAGCAAGCA
The DNA here is from genome assembly GCA_001598015.1 of Dorcoceras hygrometricum. Taxonomy (NCBI): domain Eukaryota; kingdom Viridiplantae; phylum Streptophyta; class Magnoliopsida; order Lamiales; family Gesneriaceae; genus Dorcoceras; species Dorcoceras hygrometricum. Next base: position 172,293 of record KV000977.1, on the reverse strand, counting down.
CTTACAAATTCTTAAGTTGATTTTGAGTGCTAAGTTTTAGTTCTTTCTTGGTTCATATCTGATCAACGTGCACAGATACAGTTTACACATTAGTTTCATGCATATATTTTTCAATATACACCTTACAGTGATGATAATGATAAAATTGTAAACTCAAAAAAAAATTATGCAATTCATTGTTCAAGCTCGAGGTCATAAGCTAAGCAATTTCACAAAGATGTCCAGAAAATATATCTCAGTCCTTAAAAAACTTCAGCTAAACTTCAATCCCGCAACTCATCGGAGAAAAAAAGAACAACAAAGTTATTGACAAGAATAACAAGAAGTTCGACACACCTGCCATAATTTCTTGTCTTCTCTCCTATAAGGAACAGAGTTCTCCTGAAGCTCCATCTCGTTAAGCTTATCCGAAATCTCCTCTGCCCGGGTCATGAACTGCACAACCGGGTTGGCCCGAAACTCCGCCCACCACTTCTCATTCTCTGCTATCTCCTCAGGAGTCGCATCCTCTCTCTTATCAAAAACCGGGTCATCGTTCAGAATCTTCTCAACCTCCGGGGCATGCCGGTAATCCGGCCTATTCTCGCACTCCCAGTAGAACTGGTCCAACATCTTGCGGTGCTTCCCAGGATTTTCATCTGGCTCGACTTCGGGTTTTCTGGAAAAAGGGTTGCTTATGGCAGCGAAGTTTGGGGTTTTGCCCTGGGGTTTAAAGAGAGAGAGGATACTGATGGGTTGAAAAGGGACTTTTGGCGGGTTTTTGAACCAGTTTTCGCCAAAGGGATTGAAGTTGATAGAAGCCATTGTTATTCCAAAAATTGAACGGAAATTCAATTCGAAGGAGAGAGCCGAACGTGGATAGCTTCAAGCAAGATACGCAGCAGGCGGAGATAGACATAGACAGAAGACGGAGGTCCCCTCGCCGGTGAAGTATGTTCATGGGCCAGGCTCAGATTAGAGTGGACCAGATAATATGGGCGAGAGCCCAATCACTGTTCTGATGGGATCCGGAGTCCAGCCCAACATAGGAATGGTCTAAGCTTAATACTATCGGTCATCTTGTATATTCTATCGTTTCAATCATGTAAGTGATATATCCAGAGTTTACAAATAAACCGTGATCGAAAAAATAACTTCATTTATGCTACATTCAAAAAATATTGTATATTTTTTAAAACTTAGTTAGTAGGGATATAATATTTAGAAGAAAGAGATACAGAGAAATATCAACTTATACATTCGGGATATGACTCTCACAAATTCACGAATTTTAAAGTTCTGTGCGGTCTGAATGTTTTATATCCTCCACTAGCTAATGAAGCAATGAATGTCAATATGTACTTCCTATTTTTGTGGTTTTATTATTTGTTTATATCTCTTATTGCAATTTGACGGTGTATATTAGGTTTTCCTACAAATTTGTGAATTGTGAGAGCTTGTCTGTCTAATTGAATTGAGAATATGTATGTGGAAGGCAGAGGAAGATTATATGAAAAATATAGAAAAAATATTAGATATTGTATATATGGTAGTTGTTGTATTTTGGGTAGACCTATATTATAGGAAATGAGTTAAGTAATTACGGGTTATATCTAAGGAGTTTGATGTGTATATATGGAGAGGTTTATCTTTGTGAACATAGAAGAAAACAGATCAAATATTTCTGTTCTATATTTCACACGGTATAAGAGCCATGGCTAATGGAAAAGAACAAGAAAGTGGAGAAGGGTCAGAAAAAGGGCAAAAGAATACCTTGTTGTATTATTTGCATCCTTCGGATAATCCTGGAACCATCATATCTCATGTTCAATTGCAAGGACAAAACTATGAAGAATGGGCGAGACCTATGCGCAATGCACTTCGGGAAAAGAAGAAACTTGGATTTGTTGACGGGAGTTTGGAGAAACCAAATAAAGATTTATCTGAAATCAAAGACCGGTGGATGGTGAATTCGATGCTGGTGGCTTGAATTTTTAATACAATTGAACCTACATTGCATTCTACCATAACATATGTGGAGAATGTAAAGGATTTGTGGGAGGATCTTCAACAACGATTCTCCATTGGGAATGGTCCTCGGTATCCATCAATTAAAAACTGATATTGCTGTCTGTAAGCAACAAGGGCAAGCAGTGATGACGTATTATAGGCGTATGAAGATGATGTGGGATGAACTTGCGAATTATGAACCAATACCCGCCTGTCGATGTGTACATTGCACCTGCAATATTTCTGCTGAAATTGAAAGAAAAAGGGAAGAAGGATTCATCAGTTCTTGATGGGTCTTGATGACGTGATGTATGGAACTTTACTTTCTAATATATTGAGTATGGAATCTTTGCCTAATTTGAATAGAGTTACTCTATGGTGATCCAAAAAGAGAGACATAGAAATATTGCCCGAAGTAAGGAGGCACATGACAGCACAAGTAGTTTTAGGTACTAAAGCTACCATTGTGCGTGTAAAGGACAACAAGAATGGGACTTGTAGTAGTTGTGGACGTGCTGGGCATGCTGCTAAGGAATGCTTCCAAATTATTCAGTACCCAGAATGGTGGGGAGATAGACCTCGAGGGACTGGAAAGGGTGGTCATCGAGGTCATGGAGGGACTAGTGCGATTTCTACGAGTCACGGTCGAGGAGGTGCGAGAGCAAATGCCACTCGAGCTACAACAGGAGAAACCAACAACGCTGCAGATGTGGATCACACTGGAAATCCTGGAATGAGTAATGAGCAATGGGCAAAGTTTCTTGAAATACTGAGTGTGTCCAATACAAGTGAAGTGGAACGACTTTCTATTAACACAAATTTATCACTAAATAACTGGATTGTGGATTCAGGAGCCTCACATCATATGTATGGTGATGTGCGCCTATTATCTTATGTTCGAGATATTGCACCATGTCATGTGGAACTGCCTATGCAAAACATATAATGGATGTGAAAGAAGGAAAATAAATGTGAACCACGTTTTGTTTGTTCCACAGATGAACTCTAGTTTTCGTAGCCAAATTATTGCAAGAACTAAAAGGCATTATCACATTTACAGATCGATTGTGTGTAATACAGGACCGAGCTTTGAGGACTCTAATTGGAGCATGTGAGCAGTGCGATGTGGTCTATATCTTCCAATCAACAGGATCAGTGCAAGAGAATAAAGTCAGTGGAAGAAATGAGCAGGAAGTCTGGCACCGACGGTTAGGACATCCGAGTGAAAAAGCTTTGTCTACTGGTTTTGAGATTTAAAGTAAAACTGTTGCTAGAAGTAGTGATCATGAATTTTGTGATATTTGTTATCGAGCTAAACAACTTGTGGAGTTTTCCCTCGAAGTGATAATAAAGCTGATGAATGTTTTGCTTTAATTCACTATGATTTATGGGGTCCTTATAAAGAACCTGCATCTTGTGGTGCAGTTTATTTCTTGACAATTGTGGATGATCATTCACGTGCAGTTTGGATTTATTTGTTGCTTGAAAAAAAACAAGTAGAACAAACAATTAGGAATTTTTACATAATGACTGAAGGTAAATTTAAGAAACGAGTCAAAATTGTCCGTAGTGATAACGGGATTGAATTTACGCATTTGAAATCCTATTTTGCAACTCAAGGAATCTTGCACTAGTCTTCACCGGCAGAAAATGCGCTGACTTGGTGAGCCTGTCCACAATCACCCATACCGAATTTATTCCCTTGACAGTCCTTGGTAGTCCTACAATAAAATCCATTGAAATATTCTCCCACTTCCGCTCCGGGATAGGGAGAGGCCTTAGAAATCCTGCGGGTCTTTGGTGCTCAGCTTTGACCTGCTGGCTAGTTCAACATTCAGATACAAATCGGTTGATGTCCCGTTTCATGCTCGGCCACCAATATAGCTGCTGTAGATCCTTGTACATCTTGGTGCTCCCTGGGTGAACTGAATAGGGCGACGCATGAGCTTCCGTCATCACTAGCTCTCGCAGTTCTTTGTTGGAAGGTAACCAAATTCGTCCGTTAAATCTCACAACCCCGTTGTCTACCGTGTACAGTCCACTGCCCTTCTCCTCATCTTTCAACTTCCACTTCTGTAGCTGCTCGTCACTTGCTTGGCCCTTGCGTAAGCTGTCCAGCAGTGTGGGCTGTATAGTGATGGAATTCAGCTTAGGAGCCTTCCCTGCTGCATAAACTTCTAGTCCAAGGCTTTGGATTTCTCGCTGAAACGGCTCTGCAACTATCAGCTGGGCTACGATGGCCTTCTTCCTGCTCAATGCGTCAGCTACCACGTTATCCTTTCCTGGATGGTAGCTAATCTCGCAATCATAGTATTTTACCAGCTCTAACCATCTCCTCTGCCGCATATTTAGCTCCTTCTGCGTGAAGAAGTATTTCAAACTCTTGTGATCTGTGACGATTTTGCACTTCTCCCCATAAAGGTAGTGCCTCCATATCTTAAGCGCAAAAACCACCGCTGCTAATTCCAGATCATGCGTCGGGTAGTTCTTCTCGTGCACCTTGAGCTGTCTAGAGGCGTAAGCTATTACCCTGTTATCTTGCATCAGTACTGCACCTAGGCCTAGTTTAGATGCGTCTGTGTAGATCACAAAATCTCCTTGCTCTGATGGCATAGCTAAGACTGGCGCTGTTATCAAAGCTTGCTTCAAAGTCTCAAAGCTGTGCTGACATTCCGGGCTCCATACGTACTTGGCATTCTTCTTGGTTAGCGTTTAGGGGTACTGCTATAGACGAGAATCCCTTGATGAACTTCCGGTAGTAACCTGCTAGTCCGAGAAAACTACGGATCTCTGAAGCGTTCCTTGGCACTGCCCATTCCTCAACAGCCTCTACTTTGGATGGATCCACCTCTACCCCTCTGCTGAAAATGATGTGGCCTAGGTGTCAGGCCCGATGCGCTAAATCACAGATTAATTACTCAATTAATCTTAATCACACGGAAGCATAGAAATACGGGCTAAAAATTTTTGTTTTGGGCCTGAACTAACATCAACTCTTAAAATACAATCGTACTCAAAATATGGATTTCGACTCAAAATCCAACAATAGCAATAGCAACACTTACAGGTAAAATACAGATACAGATCTGTTGGCTTACGGTGGCGGATCCGGATCCCACTTCCCGGGGGCACAGCGGAAAACAAAAATTGGCCCGAAAAGTGTTCAATACATTCAATAAAATCTACAAACATACATAGGGTGTTCATAGATTGCTACCTTGCTGGTGTCTAGGCGCCAGGCTCCAACCAGATTTACAAGAAAACTGGATCTTCACGGTAGGCGGCGGTAGATCCTCCAATCAGGTCCACGACCGGATTCAATCTTCCTCCAATCAGCTTGCACTAGAAAGATGATTGATTTTGGCACGAGCAGAAACACCTCTTCACGATGGCCGGAACAAGTCCGGCGAGGGAGCGGCGGCGCGTGGCCGACGGCGGTGGCGCGTGAGAAGTGGCGCGGCCGAGAGGGAGGAGAGGTGGAGTGGGGCGGCCATGTGTGATAGATGGAGGCTAGGTTATGAGTTGTGTGTGTTGTAATGAATCCCTAAGTCTATTATAAGTAGACTAGCAATGAACTTGGACCGGCCCAACGGGCCCGGGTCCAAATGACGATATCCATCACTGCGACTTCATTACAACACCGATCTCCGATCAGATCGGACCAATCGACTCAGTTTCCAAAACTGAGTATTATGATGTGAAAAACCATTTTTCAGATACCTAGTCCAAAATGACCGTTTTGCCCCTCAACAGTGGGAAATCGTAATTTGACCCCTGTTGACTTTTAGGAAGTCGCACTCCCTAAAATCCTCTTCTTATGCTCAACACATTGAGCTCAGTTTCCGTGCGGGAATCATGAGTCCAGTACTTGTGTGACCCTCAATGGTTCAGGGATACAGCTAGCCGTGGGCCCGCAACCATTGCGGCTCCGAAATCACGATTTCGGACTTGCCCAACGGATCATGGTAAAGAGCCTAGCAACATCGCGCCATGATCCCCTAGGTATCACTGATAGTGCCTGCAAGAACCAGTTGGTCGTGGTTAGCGTACAGTACGGTCCTTTCAACACATATATCCCGATCAGATCAACGACCATTGATAAATCGAGAGTCGCTAGAGATCCAATAGCTATGCATACATCTTGGAGATCGAATAGTGACATCGCGAGTGTTACTAGGTAAACTCATTTACCTAAAACACTTCTAGTACTCTGGCCAGAGATTTATACACTATTATCTCCTCAGATAGCATAGGATATCCACGCATGTAAGCGAGCGGTGAATCCTCGACAACGAAGCATCGACTCCTACATGCATCGGGACCTCACCCAATCCCGCCGCCTAATGACCCCAAGTGAGTCGGCAAACGGGTCAAAGTGAGGCGCCTATCATGTAGAGCCTCAATGACGTTTCGAGTAGTGAGGACTAATCAGTACAACCAAGACCTCGGACTTATCCATTCGAAAAATGGTAACCACTTGGAAAGTCCGAACGAGGGTAGTTCGATAGATCATAGGTCACTATCCATCTGCATGCTCAGAACATCACAATGTTCCCTACCAATGAAACATGGTACTTCACATCGCAGATGCTAGTCTCAAGCTCGGGCGGCCTTATCCTCATTTTGACGGCCCAATCGACTAGGAACTAATTCAGAATACACAGTGACTATTAGATGTGTTTCATGATAGCCGTCATACCCACTATCACATCTAACATACACTATGGTGCATTCTAGGTCTTTATCCAACACAATTGTTAACATTATATAGCATAATGAAAATAAAGAACGCCATAAAGAAATGCGAATATCATATATAAAGACTGTCGTATACAAGAGTCTATAAAACCCACACGCCACAAGTTGGCTGGTTGGGCATCTACTCTAACAATCTCCCACTTGCCCTATAGCCAACTACTCATCAGACGCAGTCTCATTGTTTGGCGATGTTTTTCAAACAACGGTCCTGGCAAGGGCTTCGTAAGTGGATCAGCAATGTTGTCCGTAGAGGCGACTCTCTCAACTGCTATGTCACCTCTAGCCACAATATCCCTGATTATGTGGTATTTCCTCAGTATATGTTTGGATCTTTGGTGAGACCTAGGCTCCTTTGCTTGCGCAACGGCACCCGTGTTGTCGCAGTACATCGGGACTGGACCAACTCCATCAGGAATGACGCCCAACTCTTGGACGAAATTCCTTATCCAAACCGCCTCCTTAGCAGCAGCTGATGCTGCGATGTACTCATCCTCAGTGGTTAAATCCGCGACGGTGTCTTGCTTGGAACTCTTTCAAGAGACAGCACCACCATTGAGCATGAATACAAATCCAGAGGTAGATTTCGAATCATCCACGTCACATTGGAAGCTAGAATCAGTGTAGCCTTCCAGTTTCCGTTCACCACCCCCATAGACCATGAATATATTCTTAGTCCTTCATAAGTACTTAAGAATATCCTTCACAGCATTCCAATGCAATTGGCCGGGGTTGGCCTGATAGCGGCTCGTGACACTCAGAGCATATGCGACATCCGGTCTAGTTGAGATCATGCCATACATAATGCTACCTATTGCCGAGGCATATGGCACACGTGTCATACTCTCTATCTCCTCATCAGTCTTTGGACACATAGACTTGTATAGAGTGACCCTGTGGCACATAGGTAGGTGTCCTCTCTTGGACTTTTCCATAGAGAACCTCTTAAGTATGGTATCGATGTAGGTAGCTTGGGTGAGTCCGAGCATCCGTTTAGATCTATCCCGATAGATCTGTATTCCAAGAATATAGGATGCTTCACCCATGTCCTTCATCGAAAATATACTAGACAATCATACTTTAGTTGACTGCAGCATTCCTACATCATTCCCAATGAGTAGAATGTCATCAACGTAAAGTACGAGGAATGTCACAGCGCTTTTAACTACCTTCTTATATACACATGGCTCCTCGGGATTCTTGATGAAACCAAATTCCTTAATTGTTTCATCTAATCTCAGGTTCCAACTTCGCGATGCTTGTTTGAGACCGTAGATCGATCTCTGAAGTTTGCATACCTTATGCTCACCTCCCACAGATGTGAAACCCTCAGGCTGCGTCATATAGATCTCTTCCTTAATGTTTCCATTAAGGAACGCAGTTTTCACATCCATTTGCCATATCTCATAGTCGTACCATGCGGCTATGGCTAACAAGATTCTAATTGACTTGAACATTGCGACTGGCGAGAAGGTTTCATCATAGTCAACACCTTGCCTTTGAGTGTAACCTTTCGCGACCAGTCATGCCTTGTAGGTCATTACCTTACTATCAGGCCCAAGTTTCCTCTTGTATACCCATTTACACCCAATAGGAACAATTCCTTCGGGAGGATTAACAAGAGTCCAAACTTGGTTCGCATGCATTGAGTCAAACTCAGACTGTATTGCTTCAAGCCACAAATTAGAATCAGCATCGGAAATTGCCTCCTTGAAAGTTCTTGGATCAGATCCAATAACTTGATCATTTTGATCATCTTCAAGGAGAAAACCATATCTCTCAGGAGCCCTAGGAACCCTTTCGGATCTCCTAGGTGCGACCATTTCTGGTACTGGCTTTGTAGGTGCGGGAGATTCACTTGGTACTTCAATTGGTTCTCGAACCTCTTCGAGTTCTACTATCTTGCCTTTTCTATCAAGTAGAAATCCCCTTTCCATAAAGGTGGCATTCCTAGAAACAAACACTTTTGTTTCGTTGGGATAGTAGAAGTAGTATCCAATGGAATTCTTTGGATACCCAACGAAGTAACATAAGATGGATCTCGTATCCAGCTTATCTCCCACTGTCTGCTTCACGTAAGCAGGACATCCCCAAATCCTCATGTATGAGTATTTGGATGGTTTGCCCATCCACATCTCATATGGAGTCTTATCCACTGCCTTGGTGTGGACATTGTTCAACAACATTACCGCCGTTTCGAGCGCATAGCCCCAAAACGAGGTAGGAAGCTCCATGAAGCTCATCATAGATCGAACCATGTCCATCAAGGTTCGATTACGACGCTCCGCTACACCATTGAGCTGTGGTGTGGCCGGAGGGGTCCACTGTGAGAGAATCCCATTCTCTTTTAGATAGTCTTGAAATTCAGCACTCAAGTATTCACCACCTCGATCGGATCGAAGTGCTTTAATACTTTTTCCCAATTGATTTTCTACTTCAGCCTTGAATTCTTTGAACCTTTCAAAGGATTCAGACTTGTGCTTCATTAAGTACAAGTACCCATACCTAGAGTGATCGTCGGTAAAGATGATGAAGTATGTGTGACCGTATTTAGTACCAATACTAAGCGGACCACACACATCAGTATGGATCAAATCCAATAGGCCTTGGGCACGTTCAGGCTTGCCCTTGAAGGGTTGTTTAGTCATCTTTCCCTTGAGACAAGATTCACAAGTTGGTAGGGAGTTAATGTCTGACAGATCAAACATATCACTCCTAACTAACTTGTTCATCCTACTTAGAGAAATATGACCTAGCCTAGCGTGCCAAAGTTGTGCTGGGTTTAAGCTATCGTATTTCCTTTTAATTGTTGTTGTATGTGTTTCCACATCGCGAGTTGGAACTGGTTTTAAATTTAAGGTGTACAGATCGTTTTCGCGTTCCCTAATGCCAATCAAACATTCATTCTTGTAAATATTGCAAATCGAATTAGCAAAAATACAAGAATATCCATCACTATCAAGCATAGAAACAGAAATAATGTTCTTTATTAATTCGGGAACAAATAAAACATCCTTCAATAACAACTTAAAATTTGACGACAGAAATAAATAAACATCTCCTATAGCTACTGCAGCAACTCTTGCTCCATTGCCAAGCCTCAGGTGGGTCTCATCCTCTCTAAGACGTCGGCTTCTTGTCATCACCTGCAAATCATTGCAGATATGAGATCCACATCCGGTATCAAGTACCCAAGAATTCGAATTAAGAGACATATTTATTTGGATATAGAACATACCTTTTCCAGTTCGCAACTGCTCGAGGTACTCCTTGCAGTTCCTCCTCCAATGCCCAGGCTTGTGGCAGTGGTGGCAAACATCCTCGGACTTGTTTGGCTTGGAAGCCTTTGCCTTGGGCTTCTTAGTGGGCTTTTCCTCCTTCGCAGGGGCAGAACGCTTCTTACCCTTGCGTCTGGGCCCCTTCTTCGCAGAGAAAGAAGAGCCCATAAAGAGGACGGGCTTGTCCTTCTTTATGGTTCCCTCAAACACGACCAGCATGTTAACCACCTCTTCAACCGACGATAGAAATAAATAGACATCCCCTATAGCTACTGCAGCAACTCTTGCTCCATTGCCCAGCCTCAAGTGGGTCTCACCATCTCTAAGACGTCGGCTTCTTGTCATCACCTGCAAATCATTTGCAGATATGATATCCACATCCGGTATCAAGTACCCAAGAAGTCGAATTAAGAGACATATTTATTTCGATATAGAACATACCTTTTGCAGTTCGCAACTGCTCGAGGTACTCCTTGCAGTTCCTCCTCCAATGCCCAGGCTTGTGGTAGTGGTGGCAAACATCCTCAGACTTGTTCGGCTTGGAAGCCTTTGCCTTTGGCTTTTTCTTAGTGGGCTTTTCCTCCTTCGCAGGGGCAGAACGCTTCTTACCCTTGCGTCTGGGCCCCTTCTTCGCAGAGGAAGAAGAGTCCATGAGCAGGACGGGCTTGTCCTTCTTTATGGTTCCTTCGAACACTAAAAGCATGTTAACCACCTCTTCAAGGGTGGCTGCCAGCTTGTTCATGTTGAAGTTGACCACAAAGGGGTCGAATGCAGCGGGTAGCGAGAGGAGAAGAACATCCACAGACAGCTCATGTGGAAGTGTGATATCAAGGCCCGACAGATTTTCAACGAGCCCAATCATACGAACCCCATGCTTGCGGACCGAAGTCCCATCGCGCATGCGGCTCGTCATAAGCTCCTTGACAGCCGTGAACCTCTCATGTCGAGAGTTCTCCCCATACAGTTCTTTGAGATGAAAGAGTATGTCAGCAGCATACTTTGTCTTTTCAAAGCGCCGTTGTATTTCGTTGGACATTGATGCCATCACATAGCATCGAGTCTTAAGCTCGTCGTCCCACCATTGTTGAAGCGTCACCAGCTCCTCAGGGCTGATATCGGCAGGGGCTTCCTTCGGAGGGCTCTTCTCTATCGTATAAAGAAGTTTCTCCGAAGCCAACACAATGTTGAGGTTTCGAAGCCAGTCTTGGTAGTTCAGACCGGTGAGCTTGTTGCTATCCAGTATAGCAGCGAGTGAGTTTTTGATCGAAGACATTATAAATGCAGTTATACTGAAAAGAAAACAGACATACATTACTAACTATATATGAAATAACGCTAAGACATAAAACAAGGTCGTTAAGTTTTATGAATTACCCTCCCACTATTTTAACGATTTCACCACCCTCTAATGAAATCGGGAAAGCAAGTTTCCTTAGTGGGTACACGGAGCCCAATCAAGCGATCATGGTCCCGAATAATATCTGCCAACCATGACCCCCAAAAGGTAGTTTCCAATTGCAACCGGTGCAACCTCCATGTATTCACCTCACGTCCAGTAAGGGCCCAATAATATGACGCCGTTCACTATCACGTGTCAAGATGACCCATCAATGTTGAGTCGTGAAGGACGGTCCCCTTAACGTCCCCAATAATATGAGTCAACGTTAAAGGGAGTTCCAACCGACTCACAACAATTGTCAATGACGTGGACAGCTTTCCGGCATACATAACCCCCTCAGTAATATGAGCCGGGCCATGTATGCGGGTAGCATCGGCGTACACCCATTGTTGATGGAAGGTAGGGATAATTTAAACAGATTTAAATTCCCTTAAGTTTATCGAATAAACTTTTAATCTTGATCGAATAAACTTTTAATCTTGATATTAGTTTTAAATCGTATTTAAAACGAGGGATTTTATTTTCGAAAATTTATGCAATGCAATCCTATTACAATTGCTTCCGGTTTTACAGATCTTTGGTCTTCAATATCTTTGATCGTCATCGGCCCACCATCTTCAAATGTCCTCCCACTAAGTCTAGTAATTTACAATTAAATTTCCATGTCACATAAGGGATACAATTTTAAGGGGTGGGAACGGGCCACAAACAGACACACTCTATAAAATGATATTCAACAATATTAAATACAACCGATATCGCAAAACCTAAAGCATACACCTAACACATTGGGCACGGCTCTCGATCATCCCAAACATGCAATCAATCTAATTAATATGCATAACTTAAATAATCAAATTATTTATCACAAAATCATATTTTAATCATAAAATCGCATTTTATAATAAAATCGCATTTTGTTGATAAAATTATATTTTAATCAACAAAATCATATTTTAATTATAAAATCATATTTTACAACTAAAAGGGAAAAAGATTATTTTGGTCCTCGATCTTTGACTATTTTCTCTTTTAGTCCTGTAACTAGTCAAAATTCAGTATTGATCCTTTAACTTTTAATTTTTATCTACTTTAATCCGATTTTACTAAATTGACAAATTTTGACATTAAATTGCTGACTAAGCGAAATTATTTTGATGACATGACAAGAAATTTGAGAATTTTTGTATATAATATAATATTATTTTACTTGTATGACACATCGTTGGACAAAAAATATAAACTATAAATAAATAATAAATAAAACTCACAATTAAAAACACCAACCCTTTCTTGCTACTTAATCTCAAAAATCCTAGACATGAAGCAGAACAATGGCAACTCATTTACATAAGAATAAAAATCAAATCTCACCAAAAAAATCACAACGAAGATTAGAAGACCGGAGAATGATGAACCCCCACAGCATTACAGTATGTTTTATTCTCATGTTTTGTGATATTTTCATTCTCTTGTTTTTGGAATGTTAGCCTTCTTATTACCCTTATGCAGCACGATCCTATAGTTTGAATTTCGATTAAAAATTTTGCATTGGTAATGGATTAAATGGTTTCGTTCTTTTGCATATAAACGAGTATCACTACCGAATATTTAAATATTTGGATTTAGAGAAGAACCATTTTCATTTGGCTAACGGGTGTTAAAATGAATAATATAATAATACAAAACAAATATCAATTGGTATTTTTCGAGATTAATTTAACAAGCAGGGGTTGGTGTTTTTAATTGTGACTTTTTTTAATTATTTATTTATAGTTTATATTTTTTGTCCAACGATGTGTCATACAAGTAAAATAATATTATATTATATACAAAAATTCTCAAATTTCTTGTCATGTCATCAAAATAATTTCGCTTAGTCAGCAATTTAATGTCAAAATTTGTCAATTTAGTAAAATCGGATTAAAGTAGATAAAAATTAAAAGTTAAAGGATCAATACTGAATTTTGACTAGTTACAGGACTAAAAGAGAAAATAGTCAAAGATCGAGGACCAAAATAATCTTTTTCCCTTTTAGTTGTAAAATATGATTTTATAATTAAAATATGATTTTGTTGATTAAAATATAATTTTATCAACAAAATGCGATTTTATTATAAAATGCGATTTTATGATTAAAATATGATTTTGTGATAAATAATTTGATTATTTAAGTTATGCATATTAATTAGATTGATTGCATGTTTGGGATGATCGAGAGCCGTGCCCAATGTGTTAGGTGTATGCTTTAGGTTTTGCGATATCGGTTGTATTTAATATTGTTGATTATCATTTTATAAAGTGGGTCTGTTTGTGGCCCGTTCACATCCCTTAAAATTGTATCCCTTATGTGTCATGGAAATTTAATTGTAAATTACTAGACTTAGTGGGAGGACGCCCGAAAAGTGTTCAATACATTCAATAAAATCTACAAACATACATAGGGTGTTCATAGATTGCTACATTGCTGGCGTCGAGGCGCCTGGCTCCAACCAGATTTACAAGAAAACTGGCTCTTCACGGTAGGCGGCGGTAGATCCTCCAATCAGATCCACGACCGGATTCAATCTTCCTCCAATCAGCCTGCACTAGAAAGCTGATGGATTTTGGCACGATCGGAAACACCTCTTCACGATGGCCGGAACAAGTCCGGCGAGGGAGCGACGGCGCGTGGCCGACGACGGCGGCGCGTGAGAACTGGCGCGGCCGAGAGGGAGGAGAGGTGGAGTGGGGCGGCCGTGTGTGATAGATGGAGGCTAGGTTATGAGTTGTGTGTGTTGTAATGAAGCCCTAAGTCTATTATAAGTAGACTAGCAATGGACTTGGACCTGCCCAATGGGCCCGGATCCAAATGACGATATCCATCACTGCGACTTCATTACAACTCCAATTTCCGATCAGATCGGACCGATCGACTCAGTTTCCAAAACTGAGTATTATGATGTGAAAAACCATTTTTCAGATACCTAGTCCAAAATGACCGTTTTGCCCCTCAACAGTGGGAAATCGCAATTTGACCCCTGTTGAATTTTAGGAAGTCGCACTCCCTAAAATCCTCTTCTTATGCTCAACACATTGAGCTCAGTTTCCATGCGGGAATCATGAGTCCAGTACTTGTGTGACCCTCAATGGTTCAGGGATACAGCTAGCCGTGGGCCCGCAATCATTGCGGCTCCGAAATCACGATTTCGGACTTGCCCAACGGATCTTGGTAAAGCGCCTAGCAACATCGCGCCATGATCCCCTAGGTATCACTGATAGTGCCTGCAAGAACCAGTTGGTCGTGGTTATCGTACAGTACGGTCCTTTCAACACATATATCCCGATCAGATCAACGACCATTGGTAAATCGAGAGTCGCTAGAGATCCGATAGCTATGCATACATCTTGGAGATCGAATAGTGACATCGCGAGTGTTATTAGGTAAACTCATTTACCTAAAAAACTTCTAGTACTCTGGCCAGAGATTTATACACTATTATCTCCTCAGATAGCATAGGATATCCACGCATGTAAGCGAGCGGTGAATCCTCGACAACGAAGCATCGACTCCTACATGCATCGGGACCTCACCCAATCCCGCTGCCTAATGACCCCAAGTGAGTCGGCAAACGGTTGGACTCAAAACGGGGATCTACCAGCTGACGCTCCACTCGGTCCAGTTGGATTACCTGAAGATCCTGCAAAGGCCAACACAGACCAACGCAACCCAAAAATGGGAAAATAAAACGAGGTCAAACCTCAGTACGAAGAGCATCTATAAAACCAGCTAACATATAAAACATGCAATATCTCAAGCGTGCAATGCATGATCTGGGTACCATGAAAACTCATCAGGTATCAACAACAATCCACGCCCAAAGTTCGGCAGTGAATCAATAAAGTAGTGGCCACAACGCAAGTGCAACCATGGGTGCTACCCATGCCCTTCACATGCAGTACCAATAGCTTGCAATATAATCTTTCAATCTCAACCCACTGGTGCCATTCATGCTAGCTGAGGGGTGTGAGCTACCCAAACAAACCTCAGAGCAATCGACAAACCTCACCGCAGGGAGTCGAGGATACGGTAGCCACCCGACACCTCAATCATTTTATTTTCTCAAAAACATTAAAATCAGCATACTGGTACTATCAATCGATCGGTTCTCAATTAAATCAGGCTCAATATGATATGCGTGTATGCAAGATAGATTCAGCTCACCATAAACGCAATAAATAACACATAGACAATTAGAACAGAGGACCACAATTATCTGCACAACTAGACAACTTCAGCTAGCACATATACACGAAAGATCACGCCACACAACAGCTCACATCACGCAGGAAATATTAACATGATTATATCAAAGCTGCTAGTATTAGCTCAATCGTACCTTCCTCTGAGCAGCTAATACCTCAACAAATCACACAGGAGCTCACAATCAGATGCTCACACACGATAACACAGCTCCCACAACCTACTCAGATCTTCTGCGCTACTAGCTCGGAAAGAAACTCAACAGAAGCTGCCTACAATCTCAAATCTGCCGAAAGATCTAATAATCAGCTCAAATCTAAGCTCATTCAGTTAATAGCCTAAGGCCTCGTAGCCTAAATGAGCTACCTCAAATCTACAGAGCACTATCCAGCTCTAAATCGAAGCTTAGATCAGTAAGAAATCACTTACTCAAAGCTGCTAAAGAACGGAAAAACCACTATCCAGAAATCGCGAAGATGTTCGAACACTGCAACTACTTCGCGCTCCCTCAACACGTCGATCCAAGTCTCCAAAATGGTATCAATCAAAAGATCTTAAGGAGACGAGCTCAGCGCCACAAATCTTGTTCCAAACAACGGCGTAAATCGACGGAAATCAAATAAATAGGGTTCGGGTGAACAGTAAGGGTTTGAGAAGCTCTCGGGAAGAAGATAAGAAATATCGGGTCTCAAAATTCTCTAAGTGTTGATCGACACTGGCATATATAAATCTTCCAGTCAACGCTACAGTGAAAGTCAATTACTCAGTTCAAAGCTGATACAAGCACTCAGATCTTAGCGCTACATCAGAATTTAGCGCTAACTCAGATCTGACTTCTCTACGCTATACTAGCGCACGACCACCAAACGACGTCGCGTAAGAGTCCCGCTCAAAACAAACAGATCACACGTACACGTAGACCCGCTTGCCAACATCCAGATCTGGCCAAATCTGAAAACATCAAACCTTACCGGTCTACACCAAACTCACGAACCGGACCGGTCCACACAGTACCATTGACCAACACATAACTTTCCCAAGTTGACGCGCATATCTGCTCACACCCGATGAACAGATTTCACTCAACCAGCGTCAAATCTGGTAACACGATACGACGTCGCATTACCTCCCGGCTCTAGGTTCAACTACTCAAAACTGTTCCCTCAAATCAGAGTCTCCAGAACAACTCAAATCTGATTCTCGCTAGCACTCACACGGGAATCCTAATGGCTAATCGTCTCCAAGCGATTCACCTAAAATCTGATGTCTTCCAGACATCCACTCCCGACAGACTCTCAAATAAAACGCGATACACAAAACGGATCATACTCGAATACGATCTACCCAAATCCACTTGCGCAAATAGGATCTGTTCAATCCACCCGATAGCGACCAACAACTCACATCTGATCTGTTCTACATCAAATCCGAATATCACCAACAGATTAACCAATTCCTTCAAATCTAAAAACCCGATGGTTAACGTATCCCTTGGTTAATCCTCATCCAGATCTGATTAACTGATTAATCACCAATTAACAAATTTCTAGTCCTTACACTCTCCCCAACTAGAAATGGATTTCGTCCTCGAAATCAACTCACAACTACAGATCAGAACCAAGAAAACACCAAAACTAAAACACAAAACTATCCAGCATGTCACAATGCTGAACAAAAGCCACTAACCAAAAATACGTAACACTCAAAACACGCAAACAACAAGCTAGAAGATTACCTGGAATACTACTGTCAATGCTCAAACAGATGAGGCCACTCCTGTCTCATCTTTTCTTCAACTTTTCAGGTAGCTTCTTCTCTACCATTCTTGCTCCATTGGACCATCACCAATGGTATAGTCTTATTTCTTAGCTGCTTCTCCTTTCTATCCAGAATCTGCACTGGATATTCAACATAGCTCAAGGTAGAATCCAGCTCAACTTCATTAGTCCTCAACACATGGGACGGATCTAGCTCATATTTCCTCAACATTGACACATGAAACACATCATGCATCACTGCTAACTCATCAGACAGTTGCAATATATAAGCCAAGGGTCCAATCCTCTCAACAATATCAAAGGGACCAACGAATCTAGGAGCTAATTTACCCTTGAGTCTGAATCTCATCACGCTCTTGATAGGAGAAACCTTAAGAAACACTCGATCGCCAACCTCAAACTCTAAAGGTCTGCGTCTCTTGTTAGCATAGCTAGCTTGACGATCTTGTGCAGCCTTCAGTCTACTTCGAATCAGCTCAACCTGATCCTTCATATGCTGCACAAATTCAGGAGTAGACAACTGTTTCTCACTAATCTCTTCCCAGCAGATCGGTGATCTACACTTTCGACCATACAACGCTTTAAATGGGGCCATCCTGATAGTTACTTGGTAGCTATTATTATATGAAAATTCTACCAGGACAAAGAATTCTGCTAGCCACCACTGAAATCCATCACCACAGCTCACAGCATATCTTCTAAAATCTGAATGGTCCTCTCGGATTGGCCATCTGTCTGAGGATGATAAGCTGTACTCATAGCCGATCTCGAACCCATCGCTTCTTGCAAGCTCTTCCAAAATCGGGAAGTAAATCTTGGATCTCTATCGAACACTATCGAAACCGGCACTCCATGCAATCTAACCACATCGTCAATATACAGTCTCGCCATCTTCTTCATTGAACATCTCACATCATAGGGAATGAAATGGGCTGACTTCGAAAATCTGTCAACAACAACCCAAATCGCATCACATCCCCTATTCGATCGAGGTAAGTGAGTCACAAAATCCATGACGATGTGCTCCCAGTTCCATTGATTCACTTCTAAACTTTGTAACAATCCACCAGGTCTCATTCTCTCGGCCTTGACCTGTTGACAATTCAAACATCGTGCTACGAATCCAGAAATATCATTCCTCATACCTTCCCACCAGTAGTGAGACTTCAAGGCATGATACATCTTCTTCTTGCCCGGATGCACATTGTAATGACTACAATTGGCCTCGTTCAAGATAGCTTCTTTCACGTCGATCAGGTTCGGAACAACCAGTCTACCACGAAATCTCAGACATCTATCAGAAGCAACCGAAAAATCTTCCGACTGACCATTCTGGGCTTTAATATTCAACTCATGAATGTACGGGTCAGTTCTCTGCGCTGCTCTAATGTCGGCGACAATCTGTGGTTCAACCTGAAAAGAAGAAACTACAAAGCACTGATCATCTGGCTGAAAACACCATCCAGAAGTCCCTAAATGCTCATGGACTTTGGATATACTCAACGACGTCAACATCGCAGACTGGGCTTTCCTACTCAAAGCATCCGCCACTAAGTTCATCCGCCCAGGCTGATACTGAATCTCACAGTCAAAATCCTTAAGCAACTCCATCCAATGACGTTGCCTCATGTTCAGATCTGACTGAGTGAAGATATACTTCAGGCTCTTGTGGTCCGTGTACACCACAAATTGCTCACCATACAAGTAGTCACGCCAAATCTTCAGGGAAAAAATAATAGCAGCCAATTCTAAATCATGAACGGGGTACCTCGTCTCATGGGGTTTCAAATGTCGAGACGCATAGGCTATCACGCGCCCGTTCTGCATCAATACACAGCCCAAACCATTCAGAGAAGCATCGGAGCAAACCACAAAACCTCCAGAACCCGTAGGTAAAGCCAAAACAGGGTGTAACACCCAGAAACATTTAAGTCCACAATTAGAAAGTTTAAATAATTGAGAGATCTATTTAAAATGCAATTGTTAATCAGCTTTCGTATAGTTGATTTTTCAGATTTGAGGCACGGTACAAGAGCTGTCCAGCCGGTCCAGACAAGCCGATTTATTTCCCCTTTTTGAATAAAAATGGTTCGGTTTACATATTTTGTTGTTATTAAAAATTAGAGTAGCACTTTTAAATATTTCTTTTAGCACTTTTAAAAGAAAACGTTTTCTTTTATTAGATTGCAGATTTCATATAAAAGCTGTTGAAACTTCATACGTATCTCATTCTCAAATATTTCACTTTTCACAAGCGGTTCTCTCTGCAAGAAAATCGAACGAAGGTTTTCAAAACTTTTCACAGAAAATGATCAGATTGTGTGTTGATTCAGGAAAGTAAACTCTGTTTCTTTCTACACTCTTGAAAGCATATATTGTTTCTGTTTCATGTTTGTATGTATTTTAAAAGGTTTGAGAACTGGTTTTGAGGTTCTTCAAACACAGAAAGAAGTTATGATGTTTTACGTAAAGAAAGTATGTGTTTGCTGAGATTTTGATTCAGAAAAGTTGTTCGAAAATATTTTAAGATGTGCATTCCTGTTTCTTCCTGAGGTTTCTGGGATATTCTTCAAAGCAGCTCACAAGCAGCTTACGTGATTTCCTTTCAGTAGCTCAAGTAGCTTACAAGCAGCTTTGGTATTTTGCCTTAGTAGCTTACAAGTAACTTCGTCATTCTCGTTTCTGGAGTTTTCCTGATATATTTTCGATTTCTTCAAATTAAGGAAACCTTATAAGATTTGATATTTCAAGCTAAGTTCGAAATCCGATTCTCTTTCGAAACTTTTTTATGTTGAGATCTCAATTAGTATTCCAAGTCTGAGTTGACTTCATTTGACCATCTAATCTGAACCGTTCGTTTAAGTCATTTTGACTTTTCCAAATCTGAGTTGACCAACCAGTCCAGATCTTATTTTTCTACTAAAAGTTGGAACGCTTGAGTATTG
Organism: Dorcoceras hygrometricum; assembly: GCA_001598015.1. Lineage (NCBI taxonomy): Eukaryota > Viridiplantae > Streptophyta > Magnoliopsida > Lamiales > Gesneriaceae > Dorcoceras > Dorcoceras hygrometricum. The sequence continues at coordinate 151,906 of KV000977.1, read as the reverse complement.
TTCATATTCAGAGCTAATTTCAGTTTTTCTTCTTCGATTTAAATCCCTTGAATTCCCAATAGCTTTTGAACATCAAAAAGGGTTTTAAAACAGCAAACCGTACTCGACAGCGATCTGTTTCAAATCAAGAAATGTAAGAAAAGAAAGACACAGAAAAGAAAGAAAATATAGTACAGAAAGAAAAGGAAGTTTTACAGAAATGTTTAAGGAAAACGGCATAGACAACAGATGGTCACAAAGGAAAGGGTGAGGACGCTGGCTGACGAACCACTATGCCCCTTTCAAATCAGAAGGGACTATGTTGTGGTTGACGAACTACATACCCTTTATTTGCGATAGATAGGATTTGTTTCCCAGTTCCTGATATCAGATGACAGTTTGATCAAACGACATTGACCTATGTACAGGTGTCTAAGCCATATTTCGATTAATAATAAGAACAGAGCACAGGGTGATTTATAATCATGACTCTGAGAAATGTTTAAGATTCTTCCTTTTAAAGCAAGCAAATGTTCTCAAATGTGCAGTTACGCTTTCAGATTTTCTAGATTATCAGATTATGTTGTTCAGCTTTTCAAGCTTCATCAGTTTACAGATTTCAGATTATCATGTTATAGTATTCAGTATATGTTTTGTTCAGATTAGATATGCTTGCATTTCCTGCTTTTGCTATTCCAGATTTAATTGCTGAGCCCTTAGGCTCGCTAGTTTTCTTGAGTGCAGGTGATGAGTAGTAGGGAGCTGGATGGTGTGAGTTGGAACAGATCGGAGGTGCTTATCGTGGATCAGTTTCAGTTCTGTGTTCAATTTTGTTTATTGTAAACAAGAGATTCCGTTGAGTTTTCAATCTCTTCTGTTTTGTCGTACAGAAATATAGCTGCCATTTTGAAACATAAAAGATTAATGATTCCTTGTTTTGATGTAATTTGAACAGAATTGTACTTTTGAACGCTGTAGGAATTTCCGTGCAGTTATGTAAATAGATCTGTTTCCTTTTCTTTTAGTTCGTTGCAAACAGATTTCTATTCTTTTGCAATTCAGTCCAAAAAATTTGTATGATGTTTATTTTGATCCGCATACAAACTTAAAATTCTTCAATTCGAACCCAAAACTTATTAATTTAAGTTAGAAAAAGTCATGTCGCTACAATTGGTATCAGAGCATGGTCCTTGAGATAAACACTTCTTCCAGCCTGAGACAGTTCTCGCCAGTCGCTTCTACCATTCCGTGAGTTTTATTTCATGTTCTAGCATATAGTAATCTCTCATAATAGTGTTGTGGTGGTTTTGGGTTACCCATACAGATAATGGCAGGAAGAAGTAGAGGAAGAAAAGTTACCATAGAAGGAGAGGGTGAACTGATAGAAATAACCCTGTCCTAACCAGCATGGCCCAATTACTAGAACGTCTGGTTGATCAAACCAATCCAGGAAATGGTCAACCAATAGGAAGAATAGTTGGCCGTGAAGATTCACATGAGAGGTTTAGAAGACAACGACCTCAAGAATTTTCTGGTTCAACAGATCCGTTGATAGCAGAAAGCTGGATCAAATCGTTAGAAGTTATATTTGATTATTTACACCTGACTGACCAGGAGAGATCTCGGTGTGAAATTTATATGCTAAGAAGAGATGCAATGATCTGGTGGGAAGGGGCCAAATTGACTGTATAGGCAATGCTCACCTGGGAAGAGTTTAAGCGGGTGTTTTATGATCAGTACTTCACAGTGGATGTGAGGGAGGAATTGCATAATGAGTTTTTAACTCTTAAGCAAGAAAGCATTCCAATGCAGGATTATATCCGCAAATTTGAGAAAGGATGTTACTTTGTTCCTCTAATAGGGACAAATTTGGAAGTGAAGCTTCGACATTTTATAAATGGATTGAAGCCGATGATAAGACACGATGTTAGGCTTGCAGAACCAAATGACTATAGAGCAACTGTGAATAAAGCCCTACGGGCGGAGCAGGATTGAAAAATCATTGAGGATGATAGACAATTGAAGCGTCAAGCCTTTCAGAATAAGGATCGCAGATAATTTAAGTAGCCAAATAACAATCAGCAAGGGTCTCAAGGAAAAGGACCCATAGTAGCTCAACCTATCACCGTAGTTCCTAAAGCTGGGAACAGGCCAGTGTGTCCAACCTGCAAAAAGAATCATTTGGGCCAGTGTCGCTTTGGCCAAGATGGGTGTTATAAGTGTGGTAAGTCAGGTCACACAGCTAAGTTTTGCCCGCAAAACAAACAACTCATCACTAGTAGAGATTATGTGATGACATCAGAGTAGGCTCAACCAGATTCAACGGTTGTTACAGGTAAAATTGTTGTTGCCAGTATGCCTACTTTAGCTTTGTTAGATTCTGGTGCAACACATTCTTTTATATCAGTAAATTTTGCTAAGAATTTACCATTTCAACCAGAAGTATTAGAGGTAGGATATTGTGTTAACATTCTGTGAGGACTAGAAATCTGTTAAGTATGATTTAATGGCTAATCTGCTTTTGGATTAAGATTTGTCACGGAAATTGTGATTTCTGAGTGCTCAGATTTAGACGTAGAGTGATCAGCAGTGAGAAGTTGGTGATCGAGTGAGATCTGTGTCGAATTTGGAGTCCAGCAGTTGCATTTCCCTATCGGGAAATGATTCCAGTGGTAATTCAGACGTGAGGTTCATAGCTGGGAGAAGCTGGGCAAGCAGCGTCTTTGCACGAGAATTTGCGGGCGTTCAGATGTTGCCTAACGTTTTTTCAGTAGCGGGTGTTGATACTTCGTCGTTTGGATTAGTTGAAACGACACCGTTTTGGATTAGAGAAGAAGGCAGCAGTGAGTTTCATGAGCATTCAGATGTTGGTATTCAGTAGTAGCGTGAACAGATGTCAACGCTAGTTAACTCAGCAGTGAGAGTGTAGCGAGAGGCAGCTGTTAGCGTTAGCGCGCGGGCGTGAGAAATTGTCGCGTGTTAGTCAACAGCTGAGTTGACTACTGATGTTGATAGCGCTATTCAGATGTTGCTAGTGAGAGATCTGTTGCAACTGTTGAAGCTCTGCTACGTCGTTTTGATTAGTTGGTGCGACGTTGTTTGCTGTATGAGTTAGTAGAGTGTTTAGACGTTTGTATTGTATCAGCAGTGAGCGAGAGCTGGAGCCAGCTTTGAGAGGGCTTTTGCCTTAGTATAAGCAGAGATCTGAATTTTTATAACAGCAGATGGTTCAAGGATTTATATACCAAGTGCTTCCCAACACTTAGTGTATTTTGAACCCGATATTTCTCATCGTTTTCTCCAGTAAACCCTCGATAGTTACTGTTCATTCCAACCCTTCTCCGGTAAATTGCCGTCGATTTTCGCCGTTGTTTGGAGCGAGACTGGTGGCGCTGAGCTCATCTTGAGTAGCTCTTTCGATTGATACCAGTTAAGAGGTTTGAGTCGACGTGTGTGGAGGATCACGAAGTAGCAGTGTTGCTCGAACGTTTTCGTGAAGCTAGACCCGAGAGTTCTTCAGCTCTCTTGAGCTTTTTGGTAAGTGATTTCGGCTATTTTAAGCTTAGTCTAGGTGTTAGAAGCTGTTTCGATAGGTAGAACCAGATTTGAGTTCTGACCGTAGGTAGTATGCTTTAGAAATTCAGCTGTGAACTAAGATATGAGATTCCTTAACAGATTTGAGCTCCAGGGAAGTCCCTGCTGTGTTGAGCGTGACCAGCGAGGTAGCAATTTTGAGCAGGCTGTAATTTCTGTGCCTGGTGATATCTGTTGAGGTAGCGTACTGAGAATTTAAGGTACGAGTTGAGCTTTTGTTAACAACTTAGACATAGCGTGCTAGTATTTGAGGCATGAAATCTGTGCTATGTGAATTCCGTGTTTACGTGAATAACTTGATTGAATTGATATGTCCTGTTTACGTGTTATATGCATGTTGAAATCAGATTTGAATTTGATGGCATTCATGCATACATATTGAGCCTTTGATCGATTGAGAACCTGAGATAGAGCCACGTTGTGACCGGCGGACAGATGTGTCATGCCTGAAAGGTACAACGCTATCATCGGAGTGGTGACCGACTGATTGGTTGTGTCTGAATACCACCGACCTGTGATGGCTGACGGGCCTGAAGATCACGGACCGATGATTTCCCTGGTTGATACACTCTGCGGGTATAGAGGCTCGATTGAGTTTACTGCCAGCTGATTAGCAGGCCTTGATGACCGATGTCCTTTGGCAGCCACATGCATTCATGACTTAGAATACTGCATGTTTATGATTTTCTGTTATATTAGTGCTCATTCGTACTGAGACTTGACCTCGTATTCTTTTCCTGCTTTTGTGTTGTTTGGGTCTGCGTTGTCCATTTGCAGGATCTTCAGGTAACCAAGCTGGACAGGCTGGGTGCTCATTCGTACTGAGACTTGACCTCGTATTCTTTTCCTGCTTTTGTGTTGTTTGGGTCTGCGTTGTCCATTTGCAGGATCTTCAGGTAACCAAGCTGGACAGGCTGGAACCCCAGCTGGTCGATCCCCATTTCCTTGAAGTCCCAGTTATTATTTTATTATGTATTGATCCAGGGGATGCCCTGAGGTTATATGTATTTGGGGGATCGTTGTGGATTTGATTTGAGATTTCCTGTTGTTGTATGAGTTTTTATTTAACTCGTATTTTGAGTATGACTATTTTGAAGACATGATTTGGTTCAGGCCCAACTTTATTTCGAAAATTTTCAACCCTATTTTATGTTTCCGCGTTTATGTTATTAATTGTGCTATTAATTATTGTTAATTAGCACGGGGCCTGACACATTCCCTCGGGAGACAGTTTACTTACCAATAATATTTTTCGCAACGTACAAAATTCAGCTGCAAGGGAATACTGTTTATGCGGATCTGATAGTATTACCTATGATAGAGTTCGATTTAATATTTGGAATGGATTGATTGACTAAGTACGGAATAATTATAGATTTTAAACAAAGAACTGTTGAGGTTACACCACCCAGCGAGAGCTCATTCTTGTTTCAAGCTGACAGACTTGATAGAACTCCTAAACTGATATCGGCTCTGAAAGCCCAGAAATATATTAATAAGGGATATTAAGGATTTCTAGTTAGTGCTATATCAGTAGTGGAAGATAAGAAAATTAAGTTTGAAGACATTGATATAGTGAACGAATTTCCTGACGTATTTCCAGAAGACATATCCCGGTTGCCGCCAGATCGAGAGTTAGATTTCACTATTGATTTATTACCCGAAACTGCTCCAATTTCTAAGCCGCCTTATAGACTTGCTCCTAAGGAGATGAAAGAATTGAAAGATCATATCAAAGATTTATTAGATAAAGGTTTCATTCGACCCAGTGCATCACCTTGGGGAGTTCCAGTTTTATTTGTCAAGAAGAAGGACGGGAGTATGCGTTTGTGTATAGATTATAGGGAGTTGAACAAGTTAACTGTTAAGAATAAATATCCTCTCCCTAGGATAGATGACTTATTTGATCAACTCCAAGGAGCTGCCGTATTTTCGAAGATCGATGTGACGCCCGAACCCACGAGAATCAAGAATTGGATAAAATAAAAATTTTCGAAATAAAAGAAGGCTAAAGGATAATTGATTATAAGCTGTATTTCTTATAACTTAAAAGAAATCGAAACACAAGACAACTCAAAGACTAGCAAATACTTATTTGCGCGCCAACTACTGAAGACATTTGCGGAAAATAGTTTTAATTGATAATTGTAATTGCGATTTACAACAGCTGCTATTCTATGTAAATATACAACCGTTGCAATTGATCTAATACAGTCCATTCTAAATCAAAACAATACAACTAAGACACGGAAAACGTAGGCCTTGGATAAACACACACCACCCAGCAGCTGATTTCAAGTTTCATCTTCTGTTCGTTCTCCAGCTGTCGCACCTGCATCATTTTAAAAGCTAGTGAGCCTAAAGCCTCAGCAAGTAAAACCTGAATAATAACAAGTTTAAATACGCAGGTAGACATCTGATCAATACATACACGTTTCATAAACATTTCTTTCTTTAAACGTCGAGACAGGGGATAATAGCCCAGATCTCATTATCAATATCTTTTCTTTAGATTTATGGCATATAAGCTCCTCCTGATCCGTGTTGCACTTTGATCAAAATGAGTTTCGATATCAGTTTTAGCATATAGCTCATATGAAAGGGCAGTCGACATCTAGACAACTGCTCACCCTTCTCCTTGGTGACCGTCAACTATCTATGCCATAATCTTAAAATAAACTTTGTTCCATTAACATCCTTTCGTAAAACTTTCCTTCTTAAAATCCTCGGGTTCCATGATTTAAAACTCTCGCTTCCATTTTCAAAACTTTACTGAGTATTGAGTTCGACTTTGGAAACGTTAAAATTGATATAAGACCAGTCGGAAGAGAAATCAGTCGCAAAGAATAGGAACCAGTCGCAAGACAGGCACCAGTCGTAAGAAAATGGAACAGTACTTAGGAAACAAAACAGATTTATACTGTTCGCAAACAGTACCAGTCGCAAGACTAATACCAGCTGCAATGAACAGTACCAGTCGCAAGACTAATACCAGCTGCAATGAACAGTACCAGTCGCAAGACTAATACCAGTTGCAATGAACAGTACATCTGCTGGTTTTACGAAAGCAACGCGACTGCTGGATTTAATCAACAAAATGCATCTGCTGGTGAACAGTGCATCTACTGGAATTTACGAAAACAACACAACTGCTGAAATTTGGCTTTATATTATCACATCAAAACAACAACTGTTAGAGTAGATGCCCAACTAGCCAACATGTGGCGTGTGGGTTTTATAGACTCTTGTACAAACAATCTTTATATATGATATTCGCATTTTCTTATATGGCATTCTTTACTTTCATTATGTGTGTAATGATTTACAATTGCGTTGAGTAAAGACCTAGAATGCACTAAAGCGCATGTTAGATGTGATAGTGGGTATGACGGCTATCATGAAACACATCTAATAGTCGCTGTGTATTCTGAACATGTTCCTAGTCGATTGGGCCGTCAAAATGAGGATAAGGCCGCCCGAGTTCGAGACTAGTATCTGCGATGCGAAGTACCATGTTTCATGGGTAGGGAACATTGTGATGTTCTGAGCATGCAGATAGATAGTGACCTGGTGATCTATCGAACTACCCTCGTTCGGACTTTCCAAGTGGTTACCATTTGTCGAGTGGATAAGTCCGAGGTCTTGGTTGTACTGATTAGTCCTCACGACTCGAAACGTCATTGAGACTCTACATGATAGGATATAAGTATGCTATATGCAACTGGGACACGCTAGCCACCTCCTGGGGCACCACCAGCTGGGTTAAACCCACGACCAGCTGTAGAACCTGGGTTTCCTGAAAACAACATAACAAAGAAACAAACCAAGCCCCGGAGGGACATGGGGTTAAACCCCAGTACGG
>KV000977.1:91477-103950 GCA_001598015.1 Dorcoceras hygrometricum | reverse complement strand
CGCCGTGCGCCGCCGCCGTCTTCGCCGGAAAATTGGTTTCCGGCCACTCGACGTGGAGAATCCGTTCATGCTGATCTTGTCAGGGCTTCTAGTGCAGCCTGACGAAGGAGTCTCGGATCTGGTCGTGGACCGGATTGGCGTAACTACCGCAATCTACCGAGAAGAGCCGGGTTCTTGAAACACCGGTTGGAGCCAGGCACAAGTGCCAGCGAGGTAACACGCTAAAACATCCTATGAATGTCGTAGAATGTTGATTATTTTTCGTATTGATCGCCTCCCGGTTCTCTGTTTATTGTTCTTCCGCTGCCTGACCGGGGGGCGGATCCGGATCCACAACAACACATCCTCATAGATACATCCTTCTTCTTCACGAAGAGAAACAGAGCTCCCCAAGGCGACATACTCGGCCTTATAAATCCCTTCTCTAAAATATCACGCAACTGATCTTTGAGCTCCTTCAACTCAGCTGGCGCCAATCGATAAGGGGCTCTCAAAATCGAGCTGTTCCTGGAACAAACTCTATGCTGAATTCAATCTCTCGTCTCTAAGGAAATCCAGGAGTCTCATCCGGAAACACATCTGGGAATTCTCGAGCAATCGAAACATCACTCAACTCTATCCGTGATTCGTGGGAAACATCCAAGGTATAGATCATAAACCCTGAATTCTCTAGCGACAACAGGCTAAAAATCTCCATGGCAGATACTAATGGAATCTTCGATCGCGAATCAGCACCATAAAAATCCCATTTTTCTCCAAATTGAGGTCTAAACCTCACCACGCCATGGAAGCAATCTACAGTCGCTCTATAAGTAGAAAACACATCCATTCCCAAGATACAGTCAAAATCTCTAATTTCCAGAGAAATAAAATTCGTACCAACACATTCTCATCAAATCTAATCACACAATCCAAAACCACTTCACGGGACATCAACCACACGCCAGCAGGAGTAGAAACAGATACAACATCACACAGTGGGGTAGAACTCAACCCACACTCATGCACAAACAAATCAGATATAAAAGAGTGTGATGCTCCAGTATCAAAGAAAACTCGTGCAGGAAAATCTCACATGTAATAGCTATTTGTACTGGTTTGTTCTGTTATAAATAAATAGCTTTTTAAACACAAACGTAGTCTTGTATTGTTACCAGGACCAGCTGATGGGACCAACTATAAAAAAAAAATGGGTTTCCAGATTTAATCACTTAAATTTGAAGGTTAAATTAGATGCTAACTAAACACCCATAAGATGAGATTAGAAGATTAATATGCTCACAATCATCTTGCTCTCTCGTAAAGGCATTCACCTGATCTTGCTGCGGTCCCGAAAACTGAGGTCCAGAAGATCCTTAGAACCTAGACGGTTCTCGTGGTTGGAATCCTGATCGTTGGGACTGAAAAAAAGGTTGCGGTCTCTGCGAGAACCACCATCCAAACCTTGCTGTGACTGATTTGAGGGCTGTTCCCTCGTCGACGGACACTTGTAACAGCGATCGTGAAAGCCACTACACTGAGAAGTCATATGACGACCTCCACACTGTCCACACGTCACTCCTCCAGAGCCACTAACGCTAGAGCTAATAGAACCAGAAGAACTCGAATTCGACCGTCACTTAAACTGCTTCCCTCGAGCCTTGAACCTCTGGCGATTAGACTGTTGCGACGTCTGAGGAGGTTGAAATATCTACGTCACTTCTGGAAAGGGTAGAAAACTGCGCCCAGCTATCAGCTGAATCTGAGTCTGCTCTTCCAAAAGACTCTCCTCAATGTCCAGCGCCCTGTCCACTGTCGCAGCATAAGTCGCAGGAGAACCAGCTAACACCATTCGAAACAAATCAGGCCTCAAACCTCTCAAAAACTTGTTCCTCTTCGTCCTCTCTTGGTTAGAAACGTGGGGAATATACGACAGAAGCGAAGAAACTGCCTAGCATACTCGGCCACCCTCATGTTCCCTTGCTTCAGATTATCGAACTCCCTCTCACGGTTATTGTAGTAGGACTCAGGGGTATATTCCTGACGAAAAGCTGCACAGAAGCTCTCCCAAGAAATCAAAGCCCCACTCTCTCTCGTGACTCGGGAAGTACCTTTCCACCAGCGTTGAGCATGATCCCTCAACTGTAAAACAACCTGTTGGGGGAACCGTGGAGGATCCGGATCCCGTCTCCCGGCGGCGCAGCGGAAGTTTAAAAATTAGCGTCGGGAAACGTTCAATACAATAAAGGAAATCTACAAACATTCATAGGGTGTTCGTAGATGATTACCTTGCTGGCGTCTAGGCGCCTGGCTCCGGCCAGTTTTACGAGGAAACCGGCACTTCAAACTGTAGGCGGCGGTAGATTACGTCTAATCAAGTCCACGACCGGAAGCAAGGTTCCTTCGTCAGCCTGCACTAGAAGGCCTGACGAGATCAGTACGGACGGAAACTCCTCGAAAAGTTGATCGGAACAAGTCCGATCACTTAGCGACGGCGGCGGCGGCGATGGTGGTGGCCGGCGGCGGCGGCGGCTTTGGGAGAGGAGGGGGCGGCCAACTTTTGGAGCTAGAGTTAGGTTATGAGTTGAGTTATTTCATAATGAAGCCCTAAGTCTCCTTTAATAAGACTAGTAATGAACTTGGACCGGCCCAACGGGCCCGGGTCCAAATGACGATATCCATCACTGCGACTTCATTACAACTCCGATCGCCGATCAGATCGGACCGATCGACTCAGTTTCCAAAACTGAATATTATGATCTGAAAAACCATTTTTCAGAACACCAGTGCAAAATGACCGTTTTGCCCCTCAACAGCGGGAAATCACGATTTGACCCCTGTTGACTTTTAGGAAGTCGAACTTCCAAAAATCCTCTTCATATGCTCAACACATTGAGCTCAGTTTCCGTGCGGGAATCTTGAATCCAGTACTTTTGTGACCCTCAATGGTTAAGGGATACAGCTAGCCGTGGGCCCACAACCATTGTGGCTCCGAAATCACAATTTTGCCTAAAACTTCTCCTCATATGCTCAACACATTGAGCTCAGTTTCCGTGCGGAAATCATGAATCCAGTACTTTTGTGACCCTCAATGGTTAAGGGATACAGCTAGCCGTGGGCCCACAACCATTGTGGCTCCGAAATCACAATTTTGGACTTGCCCAACGGATCATGGTAAAGCGCCTAGCAAAATCGCGCCATGATACCCTAGGTATCACTGATAGTGCCTACAAGAACCAGTTGGTCGTGGTTAGCGTACAGTACGGTCCTTTCAATCCATATATCACGATCAGATCAACGACCATTGGTAAATCGAGAGTCGCTAAAGATCCGATAGCTATGCATACATCTTGGAGATCGAATAGTGACATCGCGAGTGTAACTAGGTAAACTCATTTACCTAAAACACTTCTAGTACTCTGGCCAGAGATTTATACACTATTATCCCCTCAGATAGCATAGGATATCCACGCATGTAAGCGAGCGGTGAATCCTCGACAACGAAGCATCGACTCCTATATGCATCGGGGTCTCACCCAACCCCGCCGCCTAATGACCCCAAGTGAGTCGGCAAACGGGTCAAAGTGAGACGCCTATCATGTAGAGTCTCAATGAAGTTTCGAGTCGTGAGGACTAATCAGTACAACCAAGACCTCGGACTTATCCACTCGACAAATGGTAATCACTTGGAAAGTCCGAACGAGGGTAGTTCGATAGATCACCAGGTCACTATCTATCTGCATGCTCAGAACATCACAATGTTCCCTACCAATGAAACATGGTACTTCGCATCGCAGCTACTAGTCTCAAGCTCGGGCGGCCTTATCCTCATTTTGACGGCCCAATCGACTAGGAACTAATTCAGAATACACAATGACTATTAGATGTGTTTCATGATAGCCGTCATACCCACTATCACATCTAACATACACTATGGTGCATTCTAGGTCTTTATCCAACACGATTGTTAACATTATATAAACATAACAAAGATAAAGAATGACATAAACAAATGTGAATATCATATATAAAGACTGTCATATACAAGAGTCTATAAACCCACACGTCACAAGTTGGCTAGTTGGGCATCTACTCTAACACAGCCAACTTCAGGCTCCTCTCCTGAGAGTACTCCACCATGTCAAACAATTCCTCCATATGCTCCAACCAGCTTTCAGCCATCAGACCGTTCTCAGCGCCAGTGAACGTAGGGGGATTCGTCCTCTAAAATCTAGCCAGAACTAACTCCATCTCACCAATCTGTCTAGTCACATTGTCCACCTCAACCTCTGTCTATCTAGCTCGACGACGCAAAGGCACACTCTGCTGCTCAGCATCCTCATTGCTCCCCGGGGCTCTAGACTCCCCAACTACCTGCCTAACGGTTCTACTTCTACCTCTCCTCGGCGGCATCTACCAAAACCCAGAGGTAAGAACCAAAAATAGATAATACACAGAAGCAAGCAGCACAATCACAGAGTCAACCACTAAAACTCAAACTTTGTGCCTAGACTCAAGTGTGATGGAAAAGAATCGAGCTTATCCCAGTTTAAGCTCTGATACCAAAATGTCAAGGTCGGTGCGCTAAATCATAGATTAATACTCAATTAATCTTAATCACACGGAAGCATATAAATACGGGCTAGAAAGTTTTGTTTTGGGCCTGAACTAACATCAACTCTTAAAATAAAATCGTACTCAAAATCCAACAATAGCAATAGCAACACATACAGGTAAAATACAGATACAGATCCCCAAATACATAATCACGCAGGGCATCCCCTGGTTCAATACATAGCATATATAACTTGGAATCAAAACGGGGATCTACCAGCCGACGCTCAACTCGGTCCAGATGGATTACCTGAAGATCCTGCAAAGGCCAACACAGATCAACGCAACCCAAAAATGGGAAAATAAAACGAGGTCAAACCTCAGTACAAAGAGAATCTATAAAACCAGCTAAGATATAAAACATGAAATATCTCAAGTGTGCAATGCATGATCTGGGTACCATGAAAACTCATCAGGTGTCAACAACAATCCACGCCCAAAGCTCGGAAGTGAATCAATAAAGTAGTGGCCACAACGCAAGTGGAATCATGGGTGCTACCCATGCCCTTCACATGCAGTACCAGTAGCTTGCAATCTAATCTTTCAATCTCAACCCACCGGTGCCATTCATGCTAGATGAGGGGTGGAGCTACCCGAACAAACCTCAGAGCAATCGACAAACCTCACGGCAATGATTCGAGGATACGGTAGCCACCCGACACCTCAATCATTTCATTTTCTCAAAAACATTAGAATCGGCATACTGGTACTATCAATCGATCGGTTCTCAATTAAATCAGGCTCAATATGATATGCGTGTATGCAAGAAAGATTCAGCTCACCATAAACGCAATAAATAACACATATACAATTAGAACAGAGGACCACAATTATCTGCACAGCTACTTCAGCTATAGCACATATACACGGCAGATCACGCCACACAGCAGCTCACATCAAGCAGGAAATATTAACATGATTATATCAAAGCTGATAGTATTAGCTCAATCGTATCTTACTCTGAGCAGCTAATACCTCAATAGATCACACAAGAGCTCACAATCAGATGCTCACACACGAGAACACAGCTCCCACAACCTGCTCAAATCTGCTGCGCTACTAGCTCGCAAAGAAACTCAACAAAAGCTGCCTACAAGCTCAAATCTGCCAAAATATCTAATAATCAGCTCAAATCAAAGCTCATTCAGTTAATAGCCTAAGGCCTCGTAGCCTAAATCAGCTACCTCAAATCTACGGAGCACTATCCAGCTCTAAATAGAAGCTTAGATCAGTAAGAAATCACTTACTCAAAGCTGCTAAATAACGAAAGAACCACTGGCCAGAAATCACGAAGATGTTCGAACACTTCAACTACTTCGAGCTCCCTCAACACGTCGATCCAAGTCTCAAAAATGATATCAATCGAAAGATCTTAAGGAGACGAGCTCAGCGCCACCAATCTTGTTCCAAAAAACCGCATAAATCGATGGAAATCCAAGAGATAGGGTTCGGGTGAACAAAAAGGGTTTGAGAAGCTCTCGGGAAGAAGATAAGAAATATCGGGTCTCAAAATTCTCTAAGTGTTGATCGACACTGGCATATATAAATTTTCCAGTCAACGCTGCAGTGGAAGTCAATTACTCAGGTCAAAGCTGATAGCAGCACTCAGATCTTAGTGCTACATCAGATCTTAGCGCTAACTCAGATCTGACTTCTCTACGCTATACTAGCACACGACCACCAAACGACGTCGCGTAAGAGTCCTGCTCAAAACAAACAGATCACAAGTACACGTAGACTCGCTCGCCAACATCCAGATCTGGTCAAATATGAAAACATCAAACCGTACCAGTCTACACCAAACTCACGAACCGGACCGATCTACACTGTACCATTGACCAACACATAACTTCCCCAAGTTTACGTGCATATCTACTCACACCCGCTGAACATATTTCACTCAACCAGCGTCAAATCTGGTAACACGATACGACGTCGCATTACCTACCGCTCTAGGTTCAACTACTCAAAACTGTTCCCTCAATTCAGAGTCTCCAGAACATCTCAAATCTGATTCTCGCTAGCATTCACGTGGGAATCCTAGTAGCTAATCGTCTCCAAGCGATTCACCTCAAATCTGATGTCTTCCGGACATCCACTCTCGACAGACTCTCAAATCAAACGCAATACACAAAACAGATCATACTAGAATACAATCTACCTAAATCCTCTTGCGCAAATCGGATCTGTTCCAATCCACCCGATAGCGACCAACAACTCACATCTAATCTGTTCTACATCAAATCCGAATATCACCAACAGATTAACCAAGTCCTTCAAATCTGAAAACCCAATGGTTAACGTATCCCTTGGTTAATCCTCATCCAGATCTGATTAACTAATTAATCACCAATTAACAAATTTCTAGTCCTTACACTAGGAACGTCACTTTCTCCAACCAAAACTCACACTTGCTGAACTTTGCGTACAGCTTTCGCTCTCTTAGCACTCCCAAAGCCATCCGTAAGTGCTGACCATGCTCCTCCTTGCTCCTTGAATAGATTAGGATGTCATCGATGAAGACAATTATGAACTGATCTAGATACGGTTGGAAGATTCTGTTCATGAGGTCCATGAAGATTGCTGGTGCGTTGTTCCGTCCAAAAGGCATCACTAAAAACTCATAGTGGCCATAACAAGTCCTAAAAGATGTCTTATGCACATCTGCCTCTCGCACTTTTAGCTGGTGGTAACCTGATATAAGATCGATCTTGGAAAATAGTGAAGCTCCTTGCAGCTGATCGAATAGGTCCTCAACTCTTGGTAACGGGTACTTGTTCTTGACTGTCACTGTGTTAAGCTCCCTGTAGTCAATGCAAAGGTGCATGTGAGACCTGGTTTTGTAATCAAGATTTAATTGTTGGCATGTATCGGTTTTTAGAGATTTCTGGAAGTCTTCGTATTTTTGGTGTTTTGTGGTAAGAGCTGGTTGTTTAGTGAAAACCAGTCGTAGCGTTTATTTGGCAACGTGAGATTCCAAAACACCGTCGTTTGGAGAGATCTGGTGGCGCTTGAAATACCAGTCGCTGGTTTAGCATATTTTGTATCGGGTTGGATACCGTGTCGTTTGAATAAGTTGGAACGACGTCATTTTGGTGTAGCGCTAGTGTGAGATCTGATCGCGTGTGTGTGCCTGCTGGTTGTTCAGACGAAGCATATGTCAACGTGGGTCAACATCACTGTAGCGCGAGAAGGAAACGTCGTCGTTTGGATGTTGCGACTGGTTGTCCAATTGCGAGAGATTTGTGCGCTACTGTAGCTTGTGACTGGTGGTACGCTACTGTAGCTTGCAGCTGGTATTGCGCGAGAGTTATCGACCAGATTTGATGACGTCAGCGGTGCGACACCGTTTTGATTAGTTGCAACGCTGCGTTTTAGATGTCGCGACTGGTACCAGCTTTTGGAGGAATTCCCGTGATGTTTAAACCAGTCGTCTGGTTGTCCATCTTTTGGTTGAGAACCAGTCGTAGGTAGTGTTCTACGACGTCGTTTTGTTTAGCGTGGTTTGAGAATTCAGCAGTTGGTTCTTTGCATCTGCTGGTTTGTTGGTGCCTGCTGGTTATGTTGGTGGATGATTTAACCAGCTTTTGCGAGATGTATTTAAGGAAGACTTGGTCTTCGATTTCGAGCACCAGATTCCATACTTAGCAAAATATTTTCCCCGATTGTGTTCTTCGATTCAAACCCTAGGTTACTGTTAACCTAGCTTTTCTCCGGCAATTCCCATCCTTTCCGGCCATTGTTTGGTATGTTCAAGGTAGCGTTGGACTCCTCTTGCGAAGCTCTATCATTCCAGGAACGCGAAATTGCTGCCCGATTGTGCGTTTTGTAGTGCAGGTAGAACTTCGTTTCCTTGTGATGAGATCTTGTTCCTAGCCTTGGTTTAAGCTTCCAGTAAGTTGTTTTGGTAGTAATTTCGTTGGTTGAGCGTGGCTCCCAGCCGTGAGCTTCTGTAATTGGCCGTGAGTTTCTGTGCAGCTTTTGAGATCTGTGTGTTGTGTATTTAGCAGGTTGCTATCCAGATCTCTCGGGCCTGTTTTGTAGTAATTGTTGCACAAAAGTATAAGGTACGGATCTGAGCTTGAAGTAGCTGGGAATTGGCGTGAGATTGAATGCTAGATGGCTGCTTGTGCATTGATATGGATGTTGCTGTGTTTATATGTGATTGCTGTTGATTTTAGCTGCTATGTTTATGCATACACGCATTTCCCATATTGCATTCATATTTCAGTTGCAGCCATTTTTTCGTATCTTGTATTGCTGTTGTTGATTCTTACCAGGATGCGAGGGCGAGCGGCAATACCACACTCTCATCTCCCTGCTGGGATCGTTAGCCACCATGCGCCAAGTGGTTAACTACCACAGTTCATGGGCGAGGCAACGGAAGGTTGAGCTGTTTGATGCATCTGTATTAGGGTGTAGTGTCACGGCGAGTGGCTCATTACCACACTGTGAACACACCCCGTGGCCACTGTTGTTGCAGATTCTTGGAGCTGTGCTTGAGTTCCTTAGCTCCCTTGTTGGTCGAGCCTCCTGTTGTTGTCCGGTGTCTCATGCATAGCATCTGCATTTTATCTTATGCATTTTTTTAGCTATATCTGTTGCTCTCCGTACTGGGGTTTGACCCCATGTCCCTCTAGGGCTTGGTTTGTTTCCTTGTTTGCGTTGTTTTCAGAGAACCGCGGTTTTACAGCTGGTCGTGGTTATAACCCAGCTGGTGGTGCCCCAGGAGGTGGTTAGCGTGTCCTAGTTGTGTATAGCATATTTATATATATATGTATCAGTTAGCCAGGGGGATGCCCTACGCTTCGTTATTGTATTCAGTAGTTGGACTCTAATACATGTGTTGGTTGTTATATGCTATACTGTTGGTTGTTTTTATAAACTGGGATATATTTTGAGTATCGCTTTATTTTAAATTACATTGTTTTAAACCGTCAGGCCAAAAGCGAAAACTTTACCCGCTTTTTGATAGCTTCCGCACGTGTTTGTATGATTTTACTCTGTTTAGAGCACGAGGCCTGACATTTTTGGTATCAGAGCTTAAGCTGGGATAAGCTCAATTTCTTTGATCACACTCGAGTCTAGGCACAGTGTGGTGTGTTGTATGTGCTTGGTTATGTGACTACGTGCTGCATATTTCTGTGTTATATGCTATCTATGCCGTATCTATTCTGTTTTGCTTGATCTTGTTGAGTGTTTTCGTAGATGCCACCTAGACGTCGTGGTAGAGGTAGGGGGCAGTTTGAGGAATCATCAGGACAGAATGAGGATAGGCGGAGTGCCCGTAGTCATACTCGTGTAAGTGATGAGGAGGAGGAAGTTGGTGACTTGCCTCCCCCGGTGGAGCGGATGGACGTGGTGATAGCATGGTTTCAGCGGATGAACCCTCCAGTCTTTAATGGTGACGAGTCCAGTGAGGATGCAGACTCGTGGCTCCGTAATATCATTGGTCTTGTCGATCGGGTGCAGTATGATGATGATCTTCGGCTGAGTTTAGCGACCCTCTTGCTCAGGAAGGCGGCGGAGTGCTGGTGGCGAGGCGCTTCGAGTACCTTGTTAGAGACCGGTGTTGGGATCTCTTGGAACAGTTTTTGCGAGACCTTCCGACAGGAGTATGTATCCGAGTCTTATGTGAGCGCCCGGGAGCGGGAGTTCGACCATCTGGAGCAGGGTTCCATGACTGTTCGGGAGTATGCTAGGAAGTTCTCTTCTCTGTTGGCATACGTTCCCCATGTTTCTGGCCGGGAAAGGGCCAAGCGTACTCGGTTTATTGAGGGCTTGAATGAAGAGTTGTATCAGATGGTTTTGACTAGTAAGCCCAAAACTTACGCTGAGGCTATGGACAGTGCCATCGACATTGAGGAAGGTTTGCGTAGTCGTCGTGCTCGTAGGCAGCAGGCAGCACCGGGTGGTCGTCTTGATATTCAGGGAGCGCAGTCTCTCAGTCCTTTCCAGTCAGCCTATCAGCCCCAGCAGCACCAGCCACAGGTGGCTCAGCAGTCTGGCCGTCATAGGTTTCGACCCCGAGGTCAGCAGTTCAAGAAGAAGTCGGGTTCTGGCTCTTCTGGTTCAGGCAACTCGAGTAGCAGTGGTTCTCGGGCTGAGTTTTGCGGCTTTTGCGGTGGAAAGCATCCGTCCAAGCAATGTGTTGTTGGGTGAGACTCAGTTTAGGCCGTTTCAGCAGCCTGGTCCTTCGTGCTTTGGGCAGTCGTCTCAGCCTTTCTACTCAGGACCCCAGCATGCTCAGGTTAACGCCATCACTAGAGAGCAGGCCGAGGAGACATCGAGTCGGGTAATCGCAGGTACTTGCCTTGTTTTTGATTTTCCTGCACGTGTGTTGTTTGACACCGGTGCATCGCATTCGTTTATTTCTGATTCGTTTGTTGTTGAGCATGGTCTGTGTACCATTTCGTTGCGCGATGCTGTTTCCGTGTCTACCCCTGGCGGTGTGAGCTTGTTCTCCCAGGAAGTTTTGTTGTATGGTGTGTTGCGGTTTGGTGAGCATGTCCTGTTAGCGAACTTGATCCGTTTGATGTTTTGGGATTTCTATTGCATAGTTGGGATGGATGTGCTGTCCAACTATAGGGCCTCCGTGGACTGCTTCCATGGGATTGCGCTTTAGGCCTTTGTCTGGCGAGAAGTGGGACTTCTATGGCCAGGATTCTAGATCGAAGATCCCGTTGGTCTCAGCGATGGAGATGTTTAGCTTGTTGTCTTTGGGGAATGCTGGCTTTATGATCTACGCGTTGGATGCGTCTTCTTCTTCCCGTGTTCAGCTTAGTGACGTTCCCGTGGTGCGACATTTCCCAGATGTGTTTCCGGAGGAAATTCCTGGTTTCCCTCCGAGGCGGGAGATTGACTTCAGCATAGAGCTGGTGCCTGGCACAGCTTCGATTTCGCATGCCCCGTATCGTCTAGCGCCTGCGGAGTTGAGAGAACTCAAGGTTCAGTTAGATGATTTACTGGAGAAATGTTTTATTCGACCTAGTATGTCACCGTGGGGACCGTCCATACTGTTTGTGAAGAAGAAGGATGGCTCAATGCAGATGTGCATTGATTTTCGCCAGTTGAATAAAGCCACTGTGAAGAACAAGTACCCGTTGCCGAGAATCGATGATCTGTTTGATCAGTTGCAAGGTTCTGCGGTGTATTCAAAGATTGATCTTCGTTCCGGGTACCATCAGCTGAGAGTGAGAGATCAGGATATCACGAAGACTGCGTTTCGTACGAGGTACGGGCATTTTGAGTTTTTGGTTATGCCGTTTGGTTTGACTAATGCCCCTGCAGTCTTTATGGATTTGATGAACCGAGTTTTCCACGAGTTTATCGATCAGTTTGTGATCGTGTTCATCGACGACATATTAGTTTATTCGAAGACTCCTTTGGAGCACAAGGAGCATTTGAGGATTGTCCTTCAGACGCTGAGAGACCAGCAGTTGTGTGCAAAGTTTTCCAAGTGTGAGTTCTGGTTGGATTGCGTCGTATTCTTGGGACATGTGATTTCAGCCCAGGGGATTTTGATGGATCCCAGTAAGGTTGATGCTGTTCTGAACTGGGAGCGTCCCAGGAATGTTTTCGAGATTCGTAGTTTCTTGGGTCTGGCTGGTTATTATCGTCGCTTCATTGAGGGATTCTCAAGTATAGCAAATCCGATGACTCAGCTGACGCAGAAGGACAAGAGATTTGTATGGACTGAGCAGTGCGAGAATGCTTTTCAACTGCTCAAGGAAAAGTTGACTACTGCGCCTGTGTTGGCTCTGCCGTGCAGTCAGGTGGATTCGTTGTTTGTTCTGACGCTTCGCTCAATGGATTGGGTTATGTGTTGATGCAGAATGGTCGAGTCATTGTGTATGCCTGCGACAGTTGAAAACCGCACG
>KV000977.1:40705-53206 GCA_001598015.1 Dorcoceras hygrometricum | reverse complement strand
AGTCCATTGCTAGTCTATTTAATTAGACTTAAGGCTTTAATCATAACACTTGACTAGACACACATTAACCCTAAACCTAGACTAAGCATTCGGCCGCCTCCCCTTCTCACTAGCCGCCGCCGCCGCCGTGCTCGCGACGCGCCGCCGCCGCCGTTGATTGATCGGACTTGCTCCGATCAGTTTTTCGAGGAGAATCCGTCCGTGCTGATCTCATCAGGCCTTCTAGTGCTGGCTGACAAAGGAGTCTCCCTTCCGGTCGTGGACCTGATTGACGAATCTACAGCCGCCTACCGTGAAGAGCCGGTCTTCTTGTAAATCCGGTTGGAGCCAGGCGCAAGTCGCCAGCAAGGTAATCTACTAATCACCCTATGAATGGTTTGTAGTTTGCAGTAGTTTTTAATTGTAATGAACATTTCCCGGCCTAATTTTATTATTCCGCTGCCTCATCGGGAGACGGGATCCGGATCCGGATCCGCCACCGCTATCCCAACAGAGTTGTGCCTGAAAAGTCCAACGCTATCATTGAAGTGGTGACTACCGGATTCGAGTGTCTACCACCGAGATGTGATGGGCTGACGGGCCCCGATGATCATGGACCGATGATTTCCACCGGCTGATTGGCTGTGCGTGGTATTGAGGCTTGATTTGATTTGCCAGTTGATGGACTGGTTTCGCTATCCTATTCTTTGATAGCCCTCATGCATTCATGACATTGATTTATAGCATGTTGCATGTTTAGCTGTTTTGATAGCTCTCCGTACTGAGTCTTGACCTCGTATTTTTTTTCCTGCTTTTGTGTCTTGGGTCTGTGTTACCCGTTTGCAGGATCTTCAGGTAGCCAGGCTGGACAGAGTGGAGGTTCAGCTGGTCGATCCCCTTTCCCATGAGTCCCAGTTATATTTATGATATGTACTAAACCGGGGGATGCCCCGTGTTGCTGTTTATTGGGGATCTGTATTCGATTTGAATTGTAGTTGTTACCTGTTTGTATAAGTTTGAGTTAACTTATATTTTGATTATCGATATTTGAATGTATGTTTTTACGTTCAGGCCCAAATGATTTCGAAAAAATTTTTAAGCCCTGATTTTAGCTTCCGTGTTTATGCGTTTATTATGTGTTAATTGTGAGTAATTAGCATGGGGCCTGACAGTAGTAGTTGTAATGCTAGCTAGGAAAGATAAGAATCCATCCTAATAAGCTTCCTCGCCTGTAAGAACGATATGAATCGAGGATTCTTCGTGTGTCTTGATGCTATAAACATGAAGGACTCCCCTCCGGGTGATCTAAGCTGAACTGCCCTGTCCTGAAAGTCTTACTACTGCTTGGTACTCAGACATCCAGTCCATCCCAAGGATGATATCGAATTCTGGCTCCGAAATACTATCAAGTTTGCGAAAATCGTGCGGTCCTGTAACACCAGCTCGAGGTTCTTGACAATGCTGGCGGTGCGTAGCTCCTCTCCAGAAGGGATTGTCACTAGCAGTTGCTCCGATAAGATCTCAGGAGCTATATCCATTTGCCTTACAAACTTCTCCGAGATAAAGGAGTGTGTGGCTCTCGAATCAAGTAGCGCTCTAGTGGCTACTCCTAATACAACTACCCTGCCTGCGATAGTTCATACATGCAATTGCTCTAGTCTTACAGTTCGCAATTCAAGTTCAGGCCCTACTCGCTAAGTATCATAGGTCGAGTATCTATATTCCTCATTCAAAGCATAAAGCGCGAAGTTACCTGTGATCAGTGTGGTGTCGGGATCGACCTCCTATGTTTACATGACGTAGAATCGTCCAGAAGCAGGTTGTTTCGCTTGTGGGCACTGGTAGATTGTATGCCCTGGCTGCTTGCACCTATAGCAGACTCCAGATCCTTTCAAGCACTTTTCGGCGTTCTGTCGACCACAGTTAGTGTAGGTTGTCCTCTCCATTGGAGCTCCAGGCTTTGGAGCTTGTTGGTTCAGCGGCTTTCCTTGAGTAGGGGGCTTTGACGTTGGCTTCGGTGGCCCTTGACCTGATTGTTGTTCAGTGAAAGGCCTCTTGGGCTGAGTTTGCTGCTGAGGCTGCAGGAATGGCCTCTTCCCTTTGTGCTTCAAACCTTATGTCCTTCAGCGTTTGCTCTGACCTGAAGGCTCTCTTTAAAGCAGCAGCATAATCAGTAGGGTCCTCCATTAGAACATCTCTGCGGATAGAAGGGCTCAAGCCATCCAGAAAATGCTTCAGCTTCTCTGCAGGATCGTTGGCTATCAGAGGCGAGAAGTGACAGCCCATGTCAAACTTCTTGACATACTCCACCACTGACATGTCTCCCTGGCAAAGGTTCCTAAACTCCCTCTTCAGCCTAGCCTGAACATCAGGAGTGAAGTACTTGTCGTAAAATATCTTCTTGAAACTGGCTCAGCCCAGAGTATCCATGTCCATAGTCTGCTCTGCTCCTTCCCACCACAAGGCAGCATCTCCCTTCAGTTGGAAGATGGCGTAGTTGACTCTGGCCGCATCTGCTAGCCCCATGTAGGGAAAGATCGCCTCCAGCTTTCTAACCCATTCCTCAACGACCATTGGGTAGGTCAGTAGATCCTGTGAGCTCAGGAGGTCCTAACTTCCTGAACCTCTCATAGGGCAGCTCTGTTCTTCCTGTCTGAGCTGCTCCAGCATTTTGCCTCAGGACTTGAGCAATGCCTTCCAAGAATTGCTCTGCAGTGCTCAATGGTGGAGGTGGTGGTGGCGATGGTGGCGTATTCTATCGTCTAGGATGCATCTGGGGGATATACAACCAATTTATCCTTACTTAGAGTCTACATGCCTTAACTAGGATTGTATATGCATGTAAATCTCCTATCGAGAACAAATTACTTCAAAAAAAAAAAATCAAATAGCAGATCATAGAAAATAACTAAGGCAGTTAGACATTTAAACTTACAGACTTCAAGGCGAAACTCCTTGAGCTTACTACAGTCAGCTGTAGGCACAACCCAGACCAAAACCATGCTCTGATACCAACTTGAAACGCCCTTAATTTTCTTAAACATATTTTCCTTTAAAGTTTGTGCGGAAGAAAAAAAAAGAAGAGAGAATTTTTTTAAAATCAAGTTGAAAGCTGAAAATCTAAAGAACACTTAAGAGACTGAAACGCGAATAATTAAGTATCGCACTGGCCAAACCGAAGTATTTTTCAACTGTAAAACCTCAAGCTAAAATCCCAAAACTCAACATTTAAAATAAGTATTTTACCCAAAATAACAGCTCACGGCTGGAGTAGGACTCAACAAAACAGCTTGCGGACCATTTAAAAGAAACAAAATTTAAAACTAAAAAAAACTCAACGCTACAGAAGCGCCCGGGTCATTGGATTGTGCCAACCGATCGCTGCCAGCTCAGGAATCCTGCCCCTCGGCCTGATCTGTATCAACGTCATCTGCACCAATAAAACGTAGTGAGCCTAGAGGCTAAACAAGTACAAAACTGAGCTGTAACGCGCAGGAATCTAATTACGTGGAAATGAGTGCATGACTAGAGGGAAAATTATTTTAGAAAATTATATGACATTTTATGCGATTCAATAATGGTTTTAATGTTGCATGATGTGCATGTCATGTTTCAGTCTATTTGAGTTTCGGACGCGTGGACGAGACTAAGGACGATCGAGATGAAAATTTATTTAAATTTTTAAGCCCTCAAATCTTTAATAGCAAAATTTTGTTATTTTAAGCAGTATTTACGAAAAACGAACTTTTATGATTATTAGTTAAGGGGAACCCGTTTTTCGCCTACACGGGCTGTTTTAATGGACTTTCCTATATTTTAAAAATTTAAGAGGTTATATATTATGAAAATTTAAGATTTTAAAGCCTTTTAGAGTTTGATTCAACATTTTAAATTATTGGAGGGTTAGGATTGGAAAAGTCTATTATTTTCCTAATTAAATCATTTAGAGGGGTTCTTTGGAACTTCATTCATTTTCACCCCAACCCTAATTTCTTGTAACCCTAGCCTCCACATCCCTCCTCCTCACTCTCACGCCACTCCCCTCTCCCCTTGCACGAAATTCTTCAAGTTTTGGTGTGAATTTCAAGGTTTGATCGTCCCACCGCTTGTCCTCCATCCCGGTAACGCATTGTCTGCATAATCCTCTAATCAAGGCATGTTATATCTCTTATTTTATCACCATTTAAGCTATAATATACTGTTTTTCTAAAGTTGTTGCATGAATTGTATGTGATTTGTTTAGATCTATGCATAATGTTTTAGATCCATGCATGTTTCATAGTTTCCAACACGTTGTGATTCGATCTTGTGATGCTTTGGCCAAGGGCGGTTCAAGGGGCTTGTGCTCGGTTCATGGTGGTCCAAGGGGGTCTAGAGGTGGTCCGTGGAGGAAGAGTTTGAGGCTCGATCATGATCGAGCCATGGCTGGTCGTGCGGCCATGCAAGGACTGACGCACGTTCACTAGTCTAGCGTCTCGGCCGAACCATGTGGCTCATGGTTCGAGCCATGGTTGGTCCAGTAGGGTCGTCTGGACCTGGGGGTGGTCCAGCCGACAGGGCTCCGGACATGGGCGGCCGGAGCAGGTAGTGCAAAGGAGGAAGTCGTGGGTGCTCGGGTGTGCGCCGCGTGCGGATAGGGTTTGGCATTGCATGGGCCGGTTCGGCTGGATCGATTTGTTGGGTTCGGACGGACCGAGTAGGTCAGTTGAGGGTCGGGTCGATATATTTAAGTTTGGTCAATGTGACTTTTACTTGGTCAATTTTTTAATGCTTGATTTTAAAGTAAAGGGGTGAGTATTTTATGAATTTTAAAGTTTAACTTTTTTAAGTTACTGGGTCAAGTCATGTTTAGGGTTAAGTTTTATTTTAAGGTTAAGTCTAGGCCTTTGGGCTTAGAGTTAGTGGGCCAGGAACCTGAACCAGTCTTTGGCCGGAGTAGAAAATGTAGAAGCCCGTGAATATATATTTAATTATGTATATAGTATTTTATATATGATGATATTTTAAATGAAAGAATTAAATATATATTGACGGGCTAAACCTTTTAAATTGCATGTTTTTATGAAATGCACGCATCATGAAAATTTTACGAAATGTTAAGGCATGAAAGAAAAGAAAAATATTTTCGAGGGATTGAAGTGATTTGTGGCAAGTTTACGATGAGGGAATCGGGATACCGGGCCTGATGAACTTCTGTTCATGTTATTACGAGCTTATGGATCCATATGTTCACGGCATGGTGAAGTGGCAACATAGAGGTATGAGGGATCCCGAGGTAAGGTCGGGTGAACTGCATCGCCACGTACATTGTTCTTATGATTGATCAATCACACGCCCGCTCACATTTCACGGATACGACTCACACGTCCTTTTACGTTACGTTATGCTATGTCATGCCTTATTATGTATGTTATATGATGACGATATGTTACGACTGACTTATGAATCATGTTTTGTGATCATTCATGCACGCATGTTTTAAAGTTATTTTGCTATGCGTATGTACTTGCACGTGGTTTTATTATAAGTATCTTGTTATTATTCAGATAGAGCATGCTGGGCCTTTAGGGTCACTAGGTTTAAATGGTGCAGGTGATGACCCTGTTGATTTTATGCCGACCGGCGGTGAGGATCTCTGAGCGCCCGTTGCAGCTATACTCTGTGACGATTCTGACGTCTTCGTTTTATGTTATGAAACATTTTCAGTTATTTTATCAGTCATGTTCCGCAAACGTTTACATACTTTGATTTTAACGTATGGATGATTTAAAGTTTTAAGATATTTATTTATTTATGCTTTAAAGGAATGTCGAGAAAATGTTTTCAGGGGACGAGCCATACTTTTTAGATTATATATTCCGCACTTTATTTATTTCAAAAAAAAATTCTAGAGTACGATTCATTTTATGAGCAGTAACAAAGTATACATAATACAGGCACAAGCATAAAATATGTGTACTGAAATAACTTCAAAGCTGAGACGAAAGAAGCGGTAATCTGAACCCATTTAAAACAGGTACAACAGTCTAGTTAAAGCGCATACAGAACATTCAGCTTGCGAAAATAGCAGCATTTTAGGTGAAATCCGTTTCCTGAATGTGGTCATAGTATAAGTGTTTCGTCTGATCAAGCTCTTTGGTACCATGGTAATAAAAATATTGGGTACAGCTCCCCAGCCTAAACTGGTCCATACCCATTAAGTCTTGGCAAGCCTCCCTGGAACGTCTCCTGGCTTGCATTACCCGTAGTTTGTTTGGAAAGTCTCCTCGGGAACGTCTCCTGACTCTCTATACCCGTAGTTTGGCATGTCTCCTCGCAACGTCTTCCGACTCACAATACCCGTATAAAATTTAATCACAATAAAGTCCCTTCCTTCAAAATGTTTTCTCTCCTATTCAGTTTTCTGCCTCATAAAATCTTAACTTCGAAAATAAAACTTTTCTTCCTTTAAATCTACGTAAAAATTTGCAGAAATCTGAACTCAAGGTTATGCATCAAGATATTTTTAAAATAGACACCGTTTTAAAAAATCTTCTCACGACAGCTGGCTGCTCCTAGAACTCGATTTACCCTGGACGCGCAGACCAGCTTGCGCTGATCAGCTCAGAGAATAAAATCATCTTGAGTCACACAAAAAACAGCTTAGGATAAGAAATTGGCTTGGGATGCGGTCGAACAGCTTAGGGGCAATCGACCAGCTCAGGGAAAGTCACATAGTTCGGGAATGGTCAAACAGTTCAGGAAGAAGTCAACCAGCTCAGGAAGGTCAAACAGTTCAGGAAGAATTCAACCAGCTCAGGGAAGGTCAAACAGTTCAGACTCGGGGAAACATCTTACGAAGACAACAGCTTACAGGAAATAGAACAGCTTACAAAGACAACGGATTACGGGAAATAGAACAGCTCACAAAGACAACAGCTTACGGGAACTAGAACAGCTTACAAAGACAACAACTTATGGGAAATAGAACAGCTTATGGGAAATAGAACAGCTTACAAAGACAATGTGTTAAGGTACAATGTATTAGTTTTGGTGATAACAAATATAAGACAAGTACTGAATTCAAATAACATCTGGACAGTAAGTTGTAGTAATTAACAGTTGCGCATAATTCAGATGTTGGGTCGACTATCTCATACCGAATTGACTTTCAGAAGTCGTGACGTCATCCCAGTATTTCAAAATGTTCAGAAGTAGTGACGTCATTTCTGTGTATTGAAGATCAGAAGACGTGACGTCATTCTTTGTTGTCAGGTCAATGTTTTGAAACAGATTTGGCTTCTTGGATCAGTTCAGATTTCGGGAACAGTGTATTCAGAACTGAGCTACAGTGGAAGATCTATTGTTGGAAGCATAGGGCATTCAGTTTTGAGTAACAGTTTGTGATCTATTGTTTCAGTTTCGAGTATCTCAGTAGTAAACAGTATCTATTCAGGTATCTCAAATCTCAGTACTTCAGAAGTGGATGTATTCAGTTTTTGGATAAAGCTACCTTGAATCAGAAGTGACTTGTTGGGAGTATTCAGATTTTGGGTTAACAGAGCTTTCAGATATCAAAACAGTATCAGTTGCTACATTCAGTCCTTGCATTCAGATGTTGCAATTCACAGTTATCTCTATCTATTTCAGATGTTGATACATTCAGATGTGACAACTACGTTTACTCAAATCAGCACTAAGATAGTCTTCCTCTTTGAGAAAGAAAGAACTGTTTTAACAAAAAGAGATTTCAGGCGCAAACGATGAATTGATTCAAGCGCTATCAATGTTCAAATTGGAAAGAATCAATGGTGAAGATTGAATCGTACAATTTCCTGGAATTAAGGAAACACTGTCAGTGCTATTTTGGGTAAATAGTATGCAGTATTCAGAGGACGTTATACGGTGTTTGCACAAATATGAAAAGACGATAATTTGGCTCTGACGAGGCGTAATTTACCTCTAGTGGAGCAGAATATGCGATGGACACATATTCAAAAAGGGATTTTGTTTCCTTGGCGAGTTTTAATGACCGTTGTGGATGAAGGGTATAAATATCTGGAATTTGAATTGAAGAAGCTCTCTGACTATCTATCTCTCCTTCACTCTGTTATTCAATGTTTCCATTACTCTCGAGCTTTTCATCAATAGATACTATCTTTCAAAAGCTCACACAAGTTACTGGAAAGCATATATTGCAGAAATTATTAAAAGTCCAGTAACCCATCTCGAAGAACACCATCCTTGATATTCACAGATATTACCTTCGAGATACATCTTCTGGTTACCTTGTGTAATCGAGTTTTATTGTTAAAACCAGAAGATTTACAGTCTCAATAGCTTTGCATTCTATTGTATCAGTTATTGTTGAGTCTATAACAAACGTGCTACACAAAGCCGTTTGATAGAATTATACTAATTGTTGTATTCAGCAGTTACATCTGCTTGTTGTTGATTGGAGATTGCTAGGAGTTCATCTTGAGCGAGGCTCGGTGACTGGGTGGTTACAGAGGCTGTAAACATCAAATCTTCTAGTGGAACCTTCCTGAAAAGGAAGAAGGGGAGACGTAGGATATTGATATCCGAACTTCCATAAACAAACTCTTGACCCTGAACTTTTACTTATCGCATTTATTTAAGCTTTCACTGTTCACAGATTAATCACTTATTTCTGCACAATATTTGTTAGTTGAGAAATCTGATTTAAGACTGAGATACCTTAAATCTGGTAACTCGGATTTGAGTTAAGCGGGTGCTTGTAAAAATCGTTTTAAAGGTTTCGAAAATATTTCAAAATACCAAGGAGTTCATTCAACCCCCCCTTCTGAACTCCTAGGCCTGTTTTTCGAGCCATATTGATCCTATCAATTGGCATCAGAGCCTGCGCATCTCAGTTATTGAACAGCTTGTTGTTTGTGCTCCATTATATTCAAATATGTCTACTTCTCACAACAAAATTCCTATGTTTTCCAAGGAGTACTACGATGACTGGAAGATTCGCATGCAAGCGCATCTGGCTGCTCAGGATGATGACATGTGGTCAGTTATCACAGAAGGGCCGATGAAATTATGAAGCCAAACTTGGCATATGCTATATCTAACGGCGAGCCCAGTATCTAGAGAAGAGCAGACATGAGTACACCAACGAGGACAAAAAGAAAGCAAATCTGGACAATGTGGCCAGGGACATTCTCTACAAGACTCTGGACAAAAACATGTTCAGCAAGATAAAAACCTGTGCCACAGCAAAAGATATTTGGGAAAAGTTGACACAAATATGTGAAGGAAACGATGAGACAAAAGAGAACAAGCTGACTGTCTCTCAGCAGAAATATGAATCTATGAAGATGAATGATGGAGAAACAATGACGGAGTTTGATGAGCGATTCAGCACCGTGGTGATTGAGTTGACTAGCTTGGGAAAATAGTATAGCAACCGTGAGTTGGCTTTAAATGTGATGAGAGTGTTGCCCAAGGAATGGGACGTTAAGACAATGGCCATGCGGGAGTCCAAGGATCTCAATAAGCTGGAGCTTCACGATCTATTTGCAAACCTTAAAGCTTATGAGTTCGAGTTGGAAACAAGAGCAGAAGCTGGACCGTCAACCTCCCAGCCGACCAAAGCGCTAGCAGCTACAACATCTGAACAGTGCTCTCCAAGCACTAGCAAGACAGCTGATCAACTCAGCAATGACGCCATGTCCCTTTTCGTTAAGAACTTTGGGAAATACTTGAGAAGATCCTACAACCATTCTACTCCTTATAATAATGTCCATAAAAATGATAAAGTTGCAACTGATATGAACTGTTTTAATTGTGGACGTCCAGGGCACTTTGCAGCTGATTGCAACAGGCCAAAGAAGGAGGATAGATACAAAAGAGATGAAAAGAAGGAGGATCGATACAGAAGGGATGAAAAGACATATGAAAGATCCAAGGAAATATCAAAAGATAGGAGGATGAGGACAAGAGGTGATAAAAGACCCAGCCGCAAGAATGATCGCAAAGTACTGGTTGCTGAGGAAGCAACAGGAACTGGGCTGATACCGATTCAGAATCCTCATCCAGCAGTTCCTCATCCAGCGATAGTGAACAGAAGGAAGTTCACTGTCTCATGGCTGATCAAACTTCAGATGATGAGGTATTTGACTTTTCCAATATTGAATTTACACGAGAAAACCTTGTCAGTGCACTTAATGATATGGTCAAAGAGTACAGGAAGCTTTCTCACACATTCGAGGAAGTTAAAGCTGAAAATGCTGATTTGAAAAATAGTTCATTAGAACCAAGTACTGTTGAACTTGGTGAAGCTGACAGTTTACAAATCGAGTTGAATAAGCTGAAGGCTGAGAATGAATTGTTGAGATCAAAGTACTGTGAGATCGAGTCTGAAATTGAAAAATTAAATTCGATAATGAGCTCCTGGACCCAGTCTTCTATCTCTCTAGACAAGCTGTGTGAGATTCAGAAGCCAGCGAATGATAGAACTGGCTTAGGTTTCAATACTAGTGAAAGCAGCTCTGGAGAGACTGCTTCTCAATCAAATCTAGCACATGACAAGTTCAAAAAGATAAGCTTTGTCAAAGCTAGTATGATACATGATCCATGTGAGTCGGTACGGTATGATGACCAGATCTCGGAGCCATTGAATAAGAATGGAAAAGCTGGTATTCGCTATGACAGACCCGAGAGTTCTAAGTCTGGTTGGCTAATGAACAGACTTGACAAGGAAAAGGCGAAAGCTGGATCCAAGTCGTTTGTTCAGAACCAACAAAGACGTGGTTCTAAGAAGGTTAAGTCTAAATGGAAAAAGGTTAGGCCCCGTAGAGATCTAAATGGTCAAAATACCAAACCAAAGCTCAACAGATCTCACAGTACTTATGCACAGACCCTTATGGACTATCATACTGGGAAAGCTGTCAAAGTAATTCAAGTATGGGTCCCGAAAGGGGTAATCCTATCTGGACCCAAGTAAAATTGGGTACCAAAATCTGTTTTCATGATTGCAGGATAATATGTACAAAGCTGCTGATGAATCAACCATATGGTACCTGGACAGCGGTTGTGCAAGACATATGACTGGAAACCAAAAGCTGCTAACAGATGTGACACCTAACTGAGGAGCAAAAATTGTGTTTGGTAATAACGCTCATGGTAATACTTTGGGTAAGGGTAAATTTATCCACGGTAACATTTCAATATCTGATGTTTTAGTTGTTGATAACTTGCGTTACAATTTGATTAGCATCAGTCAGATATGTGACAAGGGTTACATAGTTAACATCACACATGCACAGTTCAGAGTCCAGAAGGACTGAATGTATTGGTAGGTAAAAGATCGGGGAATACCTACATTATCAATTGGTCAGAACCCATGGGATCTAAACAAATTTGCTTAACATCCAACTCTTCCAAGAGCTGGTTGTGGCATCAGCGAATGAACCATCTAAACTTTAAAACTCTTGCTCATTTGAGTCAGCATGAAATGGTTTCTGGTCTGCCCAAAATCAATTTTTCAAAGGACAAGATCTGTGCCGCATGTCAGCTTGGTAAACAAATCAAATCTAATTTTAAAAAGAAGGCGGTAAACGTTCTTCCCGAAGCTTAGAGCTCTTACATATGGATCTTTTGGTCCTATTCCCGTAACTAGCTTAGGGGGAACGAACTACACCCTAGTTGTTATTGATGATTTTACAAAATTTACTTGGGTGTTGTTTCTAAAGGCAAAATCTGATACCCCTGACTAGCTGATACGCCTTTTAAAACATTTGCAAAATGACAGATCTTGTACAGTCAACAGGATAAGAAATGATCGTGGTACTAATTTTTAAATCATAAATTAACTTCTTATCTAGAAGACATTGGGATAAAGCATGAGCTTTCAGCAGCTAGAACTCCTCAGCAGAACGGGCTTGCTGAGAGGATAAATCGTATTTTAAAAGAAGCTGCTAGATCTATGATCTACTCTAACAATCTCCCACTTTCCCTAAAGCCAACTACTCATCAGACGCAGTCCCATTGTTTCGCGATGTTTTTCAAACAAAGGTCCTGGCAATGGCTTCGTAAGTGGATCGGCAATATTGTCTGCAGAGGCGACTCTCTCGAATGTTATGTCACCTCTAGCCACAATATCCCGGATTATGTGGTATTTCCTCAGTATATGTTTGGATCTTTGGTGAGACCTAGGCTCCTTTGCTTGCGCAACGGCACCCGTGTTGTCACAGTACATCGGGACTGGACCAACTCCTTCAGGGATTACGCCCAACTCTTGGACGAAATTCCTCATCCAAACCGCCTCTTTAGCAGCAGCTGATGCTGCGATGTACTCAGCCTCAGTGGTTGAATCCACGATTGTGTCTTGCTTGGAACTCTTCCAAGAGACAGCACCACCATTGAGCATGAATACAAATCCAGAAGTTGACTTCGAATCATCCACATCACATTGGAAGCTAGAATCAGTGTAGCCTTCCAATTTCAGTTCACACCCCCATAGACCATGAACATATCCTTAGTCCTTCGTAAGTACTTAAGAATATATTTCAC
>KV000976.1:94384-128222 GCA_001598015.1 Dorcoceras hygrometricum | reverse complement strand
CAATCGTCCACACCAAGGCACGTGGACAAAACTCCGTATGAGATATGGATGGGCAAACCACCCAAGTACTCATACATGAGGATTTGGGGATGTCCTACTTACGTGAAGCAGATAGTGGGAGATAAGCTGGATACGAGATCCATCTTATGCTACTTCGTTGGGTATCCAAATAATTCCATTGGATACTACTTCTACTATCCCAGCGAAACAAAAGTGATTGTTTCTAGGAATGCCATCTTTATGGAAAGGGAATTTCTATTTTATAGAAAGGACAAGATAGTAGAACTCGAAGAGGTTCGAGAACCAATCGAAGTACCAGGTGAGTCTCCCGCACCTCCAGAGCCAGTACCAGAAATGGTGGCACCTAGGAGATCCGAAAGGGTTCCTAGGGCTCCTGAGAGATATGGTTTTCTCCTTGAAGATGATCAAGGTGATCAAGTTGTTGGATATGATCCAAGAACTTTCAAGGAGGCAATTTCCAATGCTGTTCTAATTTGTGGCTTGAAGCAACGCAGTCTGAGTTTGACTCAATGCATGCCAACCAAGTTTGGACTCTTGTTAACCCTCCCGAAGGAATTGTTCATATTGGGTGTAAATGGGTATACAAGAGGAAA
The DNA here is from genome assembly GCA_001598015.1 of Dorcoceras hygrometricum. Taxonomy (NCBI): domain Eukaryota; kingdom Viridiplantae; phylum Streptophyta; class Magnoliopsida; order Lamiales; family Gesneriaceae; genus Dorcoceras; species Dorcoceras hygrometricum. The sequence goes on along the minus strand of KV000976.1, from coordinate 127,608 downwards.
CTTGGGCCTGATGGTAAGGTAATGACCTACAAGGCCGACTGGTCGCGAAAGGTTACACTCAAAGGCAAGGTGTTGACTATGATGAAACCTTCTCACCAGTCGCAATGTTCAAGTCAATTAGAATTTTGTTAGCCATAGCCGCATGGTACGACTATGAGATATGGCAAATGGATGTGAAAACTGCGTTCCTTAATGGAAACATTAAGGAAGAGATCTATATGATGCAGCCTGAGGGTTTCACATTTGTTGGAAGCGAGCATAAGGTATGCAAGCTTCAGAGATCGATCTACGGTCTCAAACAAGCATCACGAAGTTGGAACCTGAGATTCGATGAAACAATTAAGGAATTTGGTTTCATTGTTGAGGGGCAAAACGGTCATTTTGCACTGGGGTTCTGAAAAATGGTTTTTCAGATCATATTATTCAGTTTCGGAAACTGAGTCGATCCGTCCGATCTGATCGGCGATCGGAGTTACGATGAAGTCTCGGGTGATGGGGATGAACGGAATGTTCACCGTTGGACCCGGGCCCGTTGGGCCGGATCCAAACCCATCTTTAATTCTATTTAATTAGAACTAACCCTAGACTTCATAACACTTAAGCATTAAACCCTAAACCTAGCTCTTTGGCCGCCGCCCCCATCTCCTCTCTATAAGCCGCCGCCGCCGCCGCCGCCACCGCCGCCGGAATTTGTTCCGGCCAATCTTGACGAGGAGAAACCGTCCGCGCCGATCTCATCAGGCCTTCTAGTGTAAGCTGACGAAGGAATCCCGTCTCCGGTCATGGACCTGATTGACGATATCTACCGCCGACTACCGTGAAGTGCCGTTTTCTTTTCGAAACCGGTCGGAGCCAGGCACAAGTTGCCAGCAAGGTAGCAATCTTAAACGCCCTATGAATGTCATAGTATGTTGTTTTATCATATTGATCGTCTCCCGGTATTGTTTTTCTGTTCTTCCGCTGCCTCGCCGAGAGGCGTGATCCGGATCCCAACAGTTTGGTGGTTTTTATAAACTGGGATATTTATTTTGAGTATTGCACTATTTTAAATTATATTGTTTTAACCCGTCAGGCCAAAAGCGAAAATTTTACCCGCTTTTTGATAGCTTCCGCGTGTGGTTGTATGACTTTTCTCTGTTAAGAGCACGAGGCCTGACATTTAGAATTTTTGAATTTTCGGATTTCAGATTTGAGATTTTTGGTGAAATCTGATTTGAGAATTTCTGATCTCTCGGGGAGTTGTTCATATTTTAGTCGCAAGAATTATCGGGTGAGATCTGTTTGAGAAATGGAGTTGAATTGGTGAAGTTGTGAACGAGATCTGATTCCCTAGCGTTTAGAAGTGAACACCGTCGTGTTTGGGCGAGATCTGAGTCCCTGGGCGTTTGCATGAGTGGTCGTGAAATTTTAGTGAAACGCTGTCGTTCTGGTGGAGTGAGAGATCTGCCAGAGAGAGAGATCTGATAGTTGAGTTTGGCGCTAAAAGCGCTACGTCGTCGTTTCACAGTTCAGATGTCAACGATTAGTCAACGCAGTTGGAGTGTAGCGAGATCTGTTAGCGCTAGCGTGTGACATGAGCAGATGTCGTGTTGGTCAACATGGTGGAGTTGACTGCTGATAGAGTTGTTCATTTGAGAGAGATCTGCCTTCCGTGGTGTGACGTCGTTTCTTTAAGTTGGTGCGTCGTCGTTTAGCTCTTAGCGTGTTTTGGCTTGTGTGAGCGCTGAGAGATCTGATGTATGTAACGCTGGAGCATTTCAGATGTCACGCGTTCATATGTCGTTGGTTTAGCGCGCGAGTGTTAACGTTAGCGCTATGAAATCTGAGGGGTTTTAAGCGCTGTTCGCTGGAATCTGATGGATATGAGCGCTGATTTGAGAAATCTGTTTGGCGCTAGGATTTGATGCGGGAAATCTGTTCAGTACCAGAAGATGATTTTGGTGAAGGAATCTGTTTAAGTCGGTGGCTGGTGAATTTATATGCTAAGTAGAGATGAACACTTAGTCATTTTTCACCCGACATTTCCTATATTCTCATTTGAAACCCTCGTTCGGTACTGTTCATCCGTAGCCTATTTCCGTCGTCTGCCGTCGATTCCCACCGTTGTTTTGAGCGTGGTTGGTGGCGCTGAGATCCCCTTGCTTAGGCCTTTCGATTTATACCAACTAGGAGGCTTGAATCGACCTAGGAGAGGATCGCGTCGTGACTGCCGAGTTCGTGTAACTTCGTGATTTTGGAGCTTTGGTTCTCCTGTGTTGTAGCAGCTTTTGAGTAAGAATTCTCTACCGTTCTAAGCTTAGAAGTTTCTGTTAGAAAGTTGTTTAGACCTGTAGAACCATATGTGAGTTCTTGGTCGTAGGCAGTGTTATATAGACGTTCAGATTTGTGCTAAGTAGCGTGATATCTTAACTGATTTGTCTTCCAGGAGCCTTCTGCCGTGGTTGAGGAAGCCAGGAGAAAGCTGAATTGCGCGGGTTGAGGATTTCCGTTCCTTTGGTAAAATCTGTTGAGGTAGACTTAGCAGTGAGGTACGAATTGAGCGGAGTTAACAGCTTTGAGCGTGGACATGGCTGTAATTGATGTTATGAAAGCTGTTGATTTGATGATATGAAATTACGTGAATCAGTTTGTTGAATTGATTGAGTTTTATATTCTGCATTCACGTGTTGATATTGTATGCATTGTGAATTGATTATTGATTGGCATACATGCATACATATTGAGCCTGACAGATTGATTGATGACCTTATTGAGAGCCACGTTGTGACTGGCCGATAGATGTATCGTGCCTGAAAATTCCAATGTTATCATCGGAGTGGTGACTACCGGATCGAGCGTCTACCACCGAGCTGTGATGGGCTGACGGGCTCTGAAGATCACGGACCGATGATTTCCCCGGTTGATACACCGTGCGTGGTATAGAGGCTCGACTGAGATGATTTGCCAGTTGATACACTGGTCTAGCTATCCGATCCTTGATAGCCCTTATGCATTTCATAGCATTGATTATAGCATGTTGCATGATTAGCTGTTTTGATATCTCTTAGTACTGAGGCTTGACCTCGTATTTCTTTTCCTCCTTTTGTGTTGTTTGGTCTACGTTGCCTATTTGAAGGATCTTCAGGTAACCAAGCTGGACCGAGTGGAGTGCCAGCTGGTCGATCCCCATTCCCTTGAGTCCCAGTCTATTTTATTATGTATTGAACCGGGGAATGCCCCGTGTTTTTATGTATTGGGGATCTGTATTTGATTTGAGTATCGATTGTTACCTGTTATATGAGTTTGAGTTAACTCGTATTTTGATTATGAATATTTTTAATGATAATTTTGAGTTCAGGCCCAAATGATTTCGAAAAATTTTTAAGCCCTATTTTATGCTTTCGCTATTATGTGCTAAATTGTGCTGTAATCTTGAGTGATTAGCACGGGGCCTGACACCAGCTGGGAGGAACCAGCTGGTAGACCAGATCAGGAGCTTCGTGATAAATCAGATAAATTATTTTGTGCAATCTCAGAATACTAGAAGACAAACTAATTTGTCTGATCGAGACAAAAGCTCAAAATGAACAAAGGCTGCAGAAGAGCAGATATGAAAAGAGCCAAGTCAAATAAAGCTGCAAAGCAATTATTGCTAAAGGACACAAGGTACAAATTTGTCGAAGCCTTTACAACGACTATACCTTTGTGTCCAACAGATAGATTTGCACAAGAGGCTTTATATCAAGAGCGGAAGCTGGAAGCAGTAGAAGGAGCAAGAGTGTGTGCACAAGAGCAGAGCGAAAACAAAACAGAGTGCACAACACAACAGAGAGAAGTGTCGAAGGTTTGCACACTCAGGTGGCAGCTGGTGTGCAAGCTGGTCGTGTGCCCAGGTGTAGCTGGTGCACAGACCGTGAGCTTCAAAGAGATATCTCGTTCGACTGTACAACCCTGGGAAGACATCGAGAAACCAGCTTATAGAGAAGCACTTCCCAGTGTGTGAGAATTCATTCGAGAGTGAGCGTACATTGTAAATTCTCACACACAGATTCACTCAGATATTTGAGAGAGAGCTGATTAGATTAGCTGAGTGAATCAAAAACAAAAACGACTTCATATCAGTCTTTGAAAAGAAAAACAAGTTCTTGTAGTCTTTCTCACTGAGACGTTAAAGAAGTGTTGGTTTGTTAGACACACAGACTGCGAGCTGGTGTGCGTAGTGGCTAGGAGTTCTTGCAGCTTGCGGACTGTCAGATCTTGTTGAAACAGAAGATGTTGTAATCAAATCTTCTAGTGGATCCTTCCTATGTGGAAGAAGGGGAGACGTAGGAGATTCAACTCCGAACATGCATAAACAAAATTGTTTGTCATTTACCGCTTTACACATTCACGCACACATTCTGCATATTGCATTGCATATGTTTGAAACCTGTTTAGTTAGATTTCGATTTTCAGAGTTCAGTTGGGTTGTTTACGTGGATTTATTTCATACCCAATCTGTTTCTCACTGCACAAACCTTTCATGGACACTGAGCTATTTAAAATCAAGTTTTAACTAACCAGATCGCACTGATTTTCTCCGTGCTAGTTTAGCATTGTACTGGAACCAGCGTTGCCGCGATCCGGTTTCACTGTTGCGTGCTCAAGTCTTTTGACCCAAGAAGTGGTGTTTAGCTATGTTAGAGCTTAAGGCCCCCTCAAATCGATCATATCAATTGATATCAGAGCGGGAAGTTCTTGAAAGCGCATTTTAAATCAAAATTTTTAAGGTTTTAAAATGTCTTCAGGTCTGATAGTCTCTCTATGATACTAATTTTTAAGGCTTTAAAAACTCATTTTATAAAGATAGGGGGAGTAATGTTCATTGAATTGCAGAGCAGTTTCTCGAAAGGAAAATACAGCAATATCTGTTCTGACGTGCTGACCCAGATTGCGCGAGATCTGTGTTGACGCCAAGATCTCTAGGTTTGGCGAGGCTAAAACTTAGGGAAAAATGGAAGAGATTCTGTTAATTGAATCCTCTATTACTCCTCTGATCTGAATAGATGAGATTTTCAGTAGAACATAATCTGTGTTTAAACTTCATATCATCTCATGTACCGCTTTCTGCAATCTGTCTTCCTAAAATTGTTCTCTTTTCAAAAATAAAGTACCCCGTGCTGGTAAGGGGGAGCTTTGTTTTAAATATTTATGGGGAGATAATATTTCGAACCCTTTCTGATTCTCACAAAAAGGGGGAGCAATATTTTTAATTATAAACATACGTGCATATATTTATTCAGGTTTTGTGTAAATCAAAAAGGGGGCGATTGTTGGATTTTTGTTTACTGATCAGAATCTTAATTTTGATTAACAGAAAACCTGCTATTATATTACTAACAGTTTAAGAATTGATGTGCAGTCCCAGAGCAGCGTAGAAGATGTCCAAGCTGGTTAAGGACAAACCAGCTCGGATAGAAGAAGACCAGATCAGGGACGTAAGTAAAGCTGGATGCTTAAGAGAGATGGGTTTAATGTAGAACATGAAGAGAAAGATGGAGATGAGGAAGAAAATGTGATAAGCTTGATGAGCTCGAGGTGAACCCTGTAGAAGAAGAAAGAAATAGAAGATAAAGGTGTACTCGATCAGTCTCCATAAGTCCAAGATGTTACATATTAGAAGAGAGCTGCAAGCTGATAACAAGATGTCAAAGTTGGAACAGTGAGGGGTCGCCCGAGTTGGTGTGGCAGAAGACATCCAACCTGGAACAGTTAGGGGACACCCAAGCTGGTACGTCAAAGGAAAATCAGCGCAGGAGAATAACAGCTCAAGAGTATATTAGTGATCGAAAGGAGAAGGGATATAATCACTGGTGCAAGATATATCCAGTGTAGAGGATCACATGCTATTAGATACCAAAGGTATCGTAGAGGACTTGTGACACCCTTTCCCACGGGGTCAGGAAATTGGGGTAAAATAAAATTTTAGAATAAAATGAAGGGCTGAAGACAATTTGTTATAAGCTGTATTCCTTATAACTTAGAAAAATAATGAAACACAAACACAAGCTGACAGGCGAGTACATAAGCGGCCACAACTACTGAAAATTTACGGAAAACAGATTCTATTATATATTGCAATTGCGGTTTTACAACAGCTGTCATTCTACCTGAATTACTACTGTTGTAACTGATTTAATACAGATGTCTAAAAATGAAAGACTACATCAACTATGACACGAAAAACGCTGGCCGTCGATAAACACAACACCACCCAGCAGCTGTTTCAGGATTCACCTTCCATTCGCTCCTCAGCTGTCGTACCTGCATCATTTTAAAAGCTAATGAGCCTAGGGGCTCAGCAAGTAAAATCTGAGTAATAACAATTTTCATTTACCGCATGCAGACATCTGATCATACAGGTTTAAAAGGAACATCAATACTTAAACATTCATTCGTAAACATTTCTTAAATTCTTTCTTTCGTAAACTTAGAGATGGAGATAATAGTCCAGATCTCATCATTATCATTTTCTTTTGATTTATGGCTTAGAAACTCTCCTTAGGTCCGTGTTGCACTTTGATCAAAATGACTTCCGATATCAGTTTTAGCATATAGCTCATATGAAAGGGCAGTCGACATCTGAACGACTGCTCACCCTTCTCCTTGCGACCGTCTGTTATCTATGCCATAAATCTTAAAATAAACTTTTGTTCCTTTAACTCTCATCTTTTATTTGAAATTCTCTTTAAACATCATCGGGTTCTTTCATTTAAAAACTTGATTCCATTTTAAAATTTATTGAGTATCGAATTCGACTATTGGGAACTTTATCGCTTAAATGAAATCAGACGTGATAAAATGGAGCAGTACTTGGTAACAAAACAGATCTTTACTGTTCACGGTTATCGCTAAAAGGAATCAGCTTTTGCTAAGGGAAACAATATTGTTAGCGTAAAATAGTTGCAAAGACACTCGCTAACATTGAAACAGACGCGATAAATGAAACGATGTCGTTAGCTTGAAACAGATGTCAACGCAACTCAATTTAGTCAACTCAGCAGTCAATGAAATACAATTAAACTCAACAGCTGATTCTGGGAACAACGAATGTAGTTGGTCAACTCAGAAGTCAACGCAACTTAAATGCATAATTTCATACGTTGAATGAACCAACAACTGAACCAAACTAATGCAACTGCTGATGGCAAATCAAAGCAACATTTGATTAAGAATAAATGCAACAGTTGGACACAACTAACACAACTGCTGAAACACTATTCAATCGCAACTGCTGAATACTGTTGGTGCAACATCTGCCAACAGCTGAATACGAACAATATAACTACTGAAATGCGAATCAATGCAACTGCTTAATACTAAACAATTGAAACTGCTGATTACAAACTTGGTGTTGCAACATCAAGCGACAGCTACGCTATCAGCTGTTGCCTATCAAACCAGACTTTATACTGATTCGACCAACAACATCCGATTACATAGCATCAAATTCAAATGTTACCATTCACCAGAAGGAAGAACATTCATGAACTTACTTGAATCGAACTCGAATTCCTCATTATTTTAAAACATCAATAACTTTCTGGAAAAACTTGGAAGCAGTAAAACATCATTTTGAACCCAACTTTCTTTCCTTGAACATGCATAAATCATTTTAAATATGAACTTCAACATATCTTAAACATACATGCAAACAGATCCATAAAATGAATAAAATCAATATATGCTTTAAATGGTGTAGCAAAGGATCAGCTTTTACTTGCCTTACAACCACAGTCGATTCCTGCAGAAATGTTCTCCTTGAATAACACAACAAGCTTCTCTGTAAATTTTGTTTAGAAGAACACGAAAGAGTTTTCTGATACAAGTGAAAATAAACTTTTCTTTCAAAACAAGTATTTATATGGAAGGGATTAGTGGCAAGGTGCTGTTTTCTTCAAGCATGACACACCTCGATTGAATTATAAAATTTGGTAAAATTTCCTTAACATCATTTTAATTTTTAATACACCAAACCCTTTTCAAAAGAAATCATTTTTCCTCCTTAAAATCATTTTCCAACCAAGTTAAAAGCCCGCTCATGTGTCGTCCTTGGAGTCGTCTGCTGAAACCAGCTGCGTCGCTTCTCATTTTCTGAAATCAATGAAATCAGCTTTTGCCAACAATTAAAATGTCATTTTGACCCAATGAAAATAAACAAGATTCATATATGTAATCCTACGGATTTTGGGGCGTTACAGGACTGCTCGACGACTAGTTAAAGAAGAGACCAGCTGGGAAGGAAACCAGCTGGGAGAACGGAATCAGTGTACTTTGAGTGTACAAAATAGCAGACAAGAGCAGAAAGAACAGAACAAGAGCAGTTGTGAACAAGAGCAGATGAGAAGTGCAGAGAAGAAGGGCAGATCAGCTCAAGAGCAGCTTGAGAGAAGTACAGAAAAGAAGCAACCAGATCAGAGAGTTCAGCTCAAAGACCAGTTGGGAGGAAACCAGCTGGTAGACCAGATCAGGAGCTTCGTGATAAATCAGTTAAATTTGTTTTTCAATCTCAGAATGCTAGAAAACAAACTAATTTGTCTGATCGAGACAAAAGCTCAAAGTGAAAAAATGCTGCAGAAGCTCAGATATGAAAAGAGCTCAAGTCAAATAAAGCATGCAAAGCATTTATTGTTAAAGGACACAAGGTTAAACCTTTTCAAAAGTCTTTACAACGGCTACACCTTTGTGTCAAGATAGATTTGCCCAAGAGGCTTTATATCAAGAGCGGAAGCTGGCAGCAGTAGAAGGAGCGATAGGGTACGCACAACACAAGAGAGAGTAGTGCTTATTTTATGGTTTGCATAATCATATGGCAGCTGGTGTGCAAGCTGGTTGATTGCCCAGGTGTGAGCTGGTGCATAGACCGTGAGCTTCAAAGAGATATCTCGTTCGACAACACAACACTGGGAAGACATCGAGAAACCAACTTATAGAGAAGCACTTCCCAGTGTGTGAGAATTCATTCGAGTGTGAGCGTACATTGTAAATTCACACACAGATTCACTCAGATATCGATGAGAGAGCTGATTAGATTAGCTGAGTGAAATAAAAACAAAAATGACTTCCTATCAGTCTTTGAACAGATACGTTAAATAAGTTGTTGTAGTCTTTCTCACTGAGACGTTAAAGAACTATTGGCTTGTTAGACACACAGCCTGCGAGCTGGTGTGCATAGCGGCTAGGAGTTCTTGCAGCTTGCGGGCTGTTGGATCGGGTTTCAGCAGAAACTGTTGTAATCATATATTCTAATGGATCCTTCCTATGTGAAAGAAGGGAAGACATAGGAGATTCAGCTCCGAACTTCCATAAACAAATATGTTTGTCATTTACCTCTTTACACATTAACGCACACATTTTGCATATTGCATTGCATATGTTTAAAACATGTTTAGTTAGATTTCGATTTCAGAGTTCAGTTTGGGTTGTTTCCGCATGAATTTATTTCATACCCAATCTGTTTCTCAGTGCACAAACCTTTCAAGGACACTTATCTATTGCATATCAAGTTTTAATTAACCAGATCGCACTGATTTTCTCCGTGCTGGTTTAGCGCTGTGCTGGAACCAGCGTTGGCGTGATCCGATTTCATTATTGCGAACTGGGTGTCAAATCAAAAATTTTAAATGCATGCAATCTGGTCTTTTGACCCAAGAGGTGGTGTTTAAGCTATGTGAAAGCTTAAGGCCCCCTCAAATCGACCCTATCAATTGGTATTAGAGCGGGTTGTTTTTGAAAGCGCGTTTTAAATCAAAATTTTTATGGTTTTAAAATGTCTTCAGGTCTGATAGTCTTTGTGCTACAAATTTTTAAGGCTATCAAAACTCATTTTATAAATATAGGGGAGTAATGTTCATTGAATTACAGAGCAGTATCTGAAAGGAAAATGCAGCAATATCTGTTCTGATGAGCTGACACGGATTGCACGAGATCTGTGTGGACGCTAAGATCTCTAGGTTTGGCGAGGCTAAAACTTAGGGAAAAATGGAAGAGATTCTGTAAATTGAATCCTCTATTACTCCTCTGATCTGAATAGATGAGATTTTTTAGTAGCACAGAATCTGTGTTTAAAAGTCATACATCTCATACATTGCTTTCTGCAAACTATCTTCCTATAATTGTTTTCTTTTCAAAAATAAAATACCCCGTGATGGTAAGGGGGAGATTTGTTTTAAATATTTAGTGGGAGATAAGATTTCGAACCCTTTCTGATTCCCAAAAAAAGGGGGAGAAATAAATATAAGAGTAGGGTGTACTCGATCAGTCTCCATAGGTCCAAGATGTTACAGATTAGAAGAGAGCTGTAAGCTGATAAGAAGATGTCAAAGTTGGAACAGTTAGGGGACGCCCAAGATGGTGTGGCAGAAGACATCCAAGATGGAACAGTGAGGGGACGTCCAAGATGGTTTAGAAAAGGAAAAGCAGCGCATGAGAATAACAGCTCAAGTGCAAATTAGTGATCCAAATAGGAAGGGATATAACCACTGGTGCAAGATCCAGTGTAGAGGATCACATGCTATGAGATACCAAAGGTATCGTAGAGAACTGCTCGACGACTAGTTAAAGAAGTGGCCACCTGGGAAGGAAACTAGCTGGGAGAACAAAACCAGTGTACTTGGATTATACAAAAGAACAGACATGAGCAGGAAAGAACAGAACAAGAGAAGCTGTGAACAAGAAAAGATGAAAAGTGCAGAGAAGAAGCGTACATCAGATCAAGAGCAGCTTGAAGAGAAGTACAGTAAGAAGCAACCAGATCAGAGAGTTGAGCTCAAAGACCAGCTGGAAAGAAACAAGCTGGTAGACCAGATCAGGAGCTTCACGATAAATCAGATAAATTAGTTTGTGCAATCTCAGAATACTAGAAAATAAACTAATTTGTCTGATTGTGACAAAAGCTCAAAGTGAACAAAGGCTGCAGAAGCGCAGATATGAAAGGAGCTCAAGTCAAATAAAGCCTGCAAAGCATTTATTGCTAAAGGACAAAAAGTACAACTTTGTCAAAAGCCTTTACAACGGCTACACCTTTGTGTCCAACGTGTTAGAGTAGATGCCCAACTAGCCAACTTGTGGCGTGTGGGTTTTCATTGACTCTTGTACAAACGATCTTTATATATGATATTCGCATTCTTTTATATGGCATTCTTTACTTTCATTATGTGTGTAATGATTTACAATTGTGTTGAGTTAAAGACCTTAGATTACACTAAAGCGTATGTTAGATGTGATAGTGGGTATGACGACTATCATGAAACACATCTAATAGTCGCTGTGTATTCTGAACATGTTCCTAGTCGATTGGGCCGTCAAAACGAGGATAAGGCCGCCCGAGTTCGAGACTAGTATCTGCGATGCGAAGTACCATGTTTCATTGGTAGGGACGCCGCCGCCGCCCAACTTCGCCGGAATTTTGTTCCGGCCTAGTTTCTCGTGGAGGATCCGATCGTGCTGATCTCGTCAGGACTTCTAGTGCAGTCTGACGAAGGAGCCTCGAGTCTGGTCGTGGACTGGATTGACGAATCTACCGCAATCAACCGAGAAGCGCCGGGTTCTTGAAACACCGGTTGGAGCCAGGCACAAGTGCCAGACAGGTGACCTGCTAAACACCCTATGTATGTTGATACGTAGATCTGTTTTGATTATTCGTATTGATCGCATCCCGGTCAAATTTTTGTTCTTCCGCTGCCTGCCGGGGTGCGGATCCGGACCAATCCCAACACAACGGATATATTTGCACAAGAGGCTTTATATCAAGAGCGGAAGCTGGCAGTGAAGGAGCGAGAGTGTGTGCATAAGAGCAGAGCGAAAACAAAACAGAGTGCACAACACAACATAGAGCAGTGCTTAGTATAAGGTTTGCACACTCAGGTGGCAGCTGGTATGCAAGCTGGTCGTGTGCCTAGATGTGAGCTGGTGCATAGACCATGAGCTTCAAATAAATATCTCGTTTGACATACAACCCTGGGAAGACATCGAGAAACCAGCTTAGAGAGAAGCACTTCCTAGTGTGTGAGAATTCATTCGAGAGTGAGCGTACATTGTAAATTCTCACACACAGATTCACTCAGATATTTGGGAGAGAGCCGATTAGATTAGCTGAATGAATAAAAACAAAACGACTTCCTATCAGTCTTTGAACAGAGACGTTAAAAAAGTTCTTGTAGTCTTTCTCACTGAGACGTTAAATAAGTGTTGGTTTGTTAGACACATAGCCTGCGAGTTGGTGTGCATAGTGGCTAGGAGTTCTTACAGCTTGCGGACTGTCGGATCGGGTTGCAGCAGAAGCTGTTGTAATCAAATCTTCTAGTGGATACTTTCTATGTGGAATAAGGGGAGACGTAGGAGATTCAGCACCGAACTTCCATAAACAAATATGTTTTCAATTTACCACTTTACACATTCACGCACACATTCTGAATATTGCATTGCATATGTTTAAAACTTGTTTAGTTAGATTTCGATTTTCATAGTTCAGTTTGGTTTTTTACGCATTAATTTATTTCATACCCAATCTGCTTCTCAGTGCACAAACCTTTCAAGGGCACTGAGCTATTGCAGCTCAAGTTTTAACTAACCAGATAGCACTTATTTTCTCCATGCTGGTTTAGCGATGTGCTGGAACCAGCGTTGCCGCGATCCGGTTTCACTATTGTGTGCTGGGTTTCAAATCAAAAATTTTAAATGCATGCAATCTTGTCTTTTGACCCAAGAAGTGGTTTTTAAGCTGTGTGAGAGCTTAAGGCCCCCTCAAATCGATCCTTTCACTACTTCATGGGGTATCCAAAGAATTCTATTGGATACTACTTCTACTATCACAGTGAAACAAAAGTGTTTGTTCTAGGAATGCTACCTTTTTGGAGAAGGAATTTCTACTTGACAGAAAAGGCAAGATAGTAAAACTTGAAAAGTTCGAGAATCAACTGAAGTACCAAGTTAATCTCCTACACCTCAAGAACCAATCCTTGATATGGACACACCTAGGATATCTGAAAGGGTTCCTAGTGCTTATGCTAGATATGGTTTCCTGCTTGAAGGTTATCAAAGTGATCAAACTTTGGATGTGATCCATGAACCTTCAAGGAGGCGATTTACGATGCTGATTCTAATTTGTGGCTTGAAGCAATGCAATCTCAGATTGACTCAATGCCTTCGAACCAAGTTTGGACTCTTATAAATCCTCCGAGGGAATAGTTCCTATTGGGTGCAAATGGATATACAAGAGAAAACTTGGGTCTGATAGTAAGTTATTGACCTATAAGGCGCGACTGGTCGCAAAAGGTTACACTCAAAGGCAAGGTGTTGACTATGATGAAACCTTTTCGCCAGTTGTACTGTTCAAGTCGATTGGAATCCAGCTAGCCATAGCCGCATGGTACGACTATGAGATATGGCAAATGGATGTAAAGACTGCATTCCTTAATGGAAACATTAAGGAAGAAGTCTATATGATGCAGCCTGAGGGTTTAACATCCGTAGGAAGTGAGCATAAAGTATGCAAACTTCCGAGATCGATCTATGGTCTCAAGCAAGCATCGAGAAGTTGGAACCCGAGGTTTGATGAAACAATTAAATAATTTGGTTTCATCACGAATCCCGAGGAGCCATGCGTGTATAAGAAGGTAGTTAAGAATGTTGTGACATTCCTTGTACTTTATGTTGATGACATTCTACTCATTGGAAATGATGTAGGAATGCTGCAGTCAACTAAAGTATGGTTGTCTAGTAGATTCTTGATGAAGGACATGGGTGAATCATCCTATATTCTGGGAATACAGATCTATAGAGATAAATCGAAAAGGATGCTCGGACTCACCCAAACAACCTACATCGATACCATACATAAGAGGTTCTCTATTGAAGAGTCCAAGAGATGACACCTATCTATGTGTCATGTGGTCACTCTATCAAAGTCTATGTGTTCGAAGACTGATGAGGAGATAGAGAGTATGACACGTGTGTCATATGCCTCGGCAAGAGGTAGTATTATGTATGATATGATCTCGACAAGACCGGATTTCGCATATGCTCTGAGTGTCACGAGCCGCTACCAAGCCAACCCCATCCAATCGCATTGGAAGGCTGTGAAAGATATTTTTAAGTACTTGCGAAGGACAAAGAATATATTCATGGTCTATGGGGGTGGTGAACTGAAATTGGAAGGCTACAATGATTCTAGCTTCCAATGAGATGTGGATGACTCTAAGTAAACCTTTGGATTGTATTCATGCTCAATGGTGGTGTTGTCTCTTGGAAGAGTTCCAAGCAAGACACCATCGCTGATTCAAACACCAAGGCTGAGTACGTTGCAGCATCAGCTGCTGCAAAAGAGACGGTTTGGATGAGGAATTTCGTCCAAGATTTTGGGGTAATTACTGAAGGATTTGGTCCAGTCCTGGTGTACTGTGACAACATGGGTGCCAATCACAAGCAAAGGAACCTAGGTCTCACCAAAGATTCAAACACATACTGAGGAAATACCACATAATCCGGGATATTGTGGCTAGAGGTGAAATAGCAGTCGAGAGAAATGAGATGTGGATGACTCTAAGAACCTTTGGATTGTATTCATGCTCAATGGTGGTGTGTCTCTTGGAAGAGTTCCAAGCAAGACACCATCGCTGATTCAAACACCAAGGCTGAGTACGTTGCAGCATCAGCTGCTGCAAAAGAGACGGTTTGGATGAGGAATTTCGTCCAAGATTTTGGGGTAATTACTGAAGGATTTGGTCCAGTCCTGGTGTACTGTGACAACATGGGTGCCAATCACAAGCAAAGGAACCTAGGTCTCACCAAAGATTCAAACACATACTGAGGAAATACCACATAATCCGGGATATTGTGGCTAGAGGTGAAATAGCAGTCGAGAGAGTCGCCTATGCAGAAAACATTGCTGATCCACTTACAAAACCCTTGCCAGGACCATTTTTTGAAAAATTTCGCGAAGCAATGGGACTGCGTCCATGAGTAGTTTGCTTTAGAACAAGTGTGAATTGTTAGAGTAGGTGCCAATTAGCCAACTTGTGACGTGTGTGTTCTTGTTGACTCTATGTAAAATGATCTTCATTTATGAAATTCGCATTCTTTTATGGCATTCTTTATCTTAATTATTATGATTACAATTGTTGTATAAAGACCTTGAATGCACTATAGTGTATGTTAGATGTCATAGTGGATTTGATGGCTATCATGAAACACATCTAATAGTCAGTATGTGTTCTAAATGAGTTCCTAATCAATTGGGCCATCCAAAAGAGGATAAGGGCCACCCGAGCTTGAGACTAGCATCTGTGATGAAAAGTACCACGTTTCATTGGTAGGGAACATAGTGACGTTTTGAGTATGTAGATGGATAGTGACCTGGTGATCTATCGAACTACCCTCCTTCGGACTTCCTAAGTGGTTATCATTTGTCTAGTGGATTAAGTCCGAGGTCTTGGTTGTACAGATTAGTCCTTACTACTCGAAACGTCATTGAGACTCTACATGATAGGTGCCACACTTTGACCCATTTACCGATTCTGTTGGGATCATCAGGTGGCGGGATTGGATGAGGTCCTGATGCGTGTAGAATTCGATGCTTCACCATCGAGGATTCACCGCTTGCCCTTGTGCATGGATATCCTATGATATCTAAAGAGATAATAGTCTGACAAATATCTGGTCAGAGTACTAGATGTGTTTTAGGTGAATGGGTTTACCTAGTAGCACATTCGATGTCATTATTTGATCTCTAAGATGTATGCATGGCTATCGAATCTCTAGCGACTCTCGATTTACCAATGGTCGTTGATTCGATCGGGATATTTGAGCTGAAAGGACCGTACTGTATGCTAACCATGACCAACTGGTTCTTGCAGGCACTATAAGTTATATCTAGGAGATCATGGGATGATGTTTCTAGACTCTTTACCTTGATCCGATGGGTAAGTCCGAAAATGCGTTTTCGGAGTCCAAAGAGTTGTGAGTCCACGACTAGATGTATCCCTGAACCATTGAAGTCACACAAGTACTGGTTTCTCAATTCTCGTACAAAAATTGTGCTCAATTTATTGAGTATGGTAGGAGGAAGGATGGAAGTATGACTTCCTAAAATGAGCTTTGGTAAGTTTGACTTTCCTTAAAGCTGATAGGGGTCTAACTACTATTTTGGATTAGGTGGTCTGAAAAATAATTTTCACATCATAATGTTCAGTTTTGTAACTCTGAAGATCGATCGTATTTGATCATCGATCGGGATTATGTGGAAGCCACAACGATGGACTTGAAACCAATGTTCCTTGGGTCTGGGCCTGACCTGGTCCCCATAACCTGGTTTAAGCCCATGAAAAATTTATGAATATGGGCCTTGGGTCTTCATTTTCACTATAAGTTGACAACTCTCCCTTCAGCTCCCTCCCCTCTCATTCTCGCCTCATCCGCCCGCCGTCGACGCCGCCACCGCCACCGTCGGAATTCATTCCGATCGTCTCGACGTGGAGATTCTGTCCATAGAACTTTTGTTGGTTTTCTAGTGCAAACCAACAAAGGAATTGAGATTTCGATCATGGACTAGATTAGGCGTTGATCCATCGTTCAGCCGTTGAAGGGCAATCTCCCTCGTGGATTGGTCGGAGCCAGGCGCCTAATCGCCCGAGGTAATTTCCTAAACATCCTATATATGTTTAGATTTATATTTCTTGTATTGAACATTCCCGGGCTATTCAAATTTTAGTTGCTCTCTGGGAGCGGGATCCGGATCCGCTGCTACGCCAACACTAAGAGAGGTCTGCTTTGATACCAACTGAAACGCCCCAGATTTAATGACTCTCCCCACTGTACCAACACTGCTCTTTCCAGCATGTTTTGTCCTCATTCGCATGCACCCTGAGAAACTTCCCCGGAGGAGGGAGATCTACTACAGTGTAGACGTGCTATTTTTTGCACTTTCCGACAGTTTGGCTCCTCAGTTTTGGACAGTGTAAGCTGTAAGTATAGATCTTCTCCTTGGTTTCAGTTTTAGAGTAGTGTCATTATCTTTGGTGTTGAATTGAGCATGTTCTAAGCTTATGAGCTCTCGGCCAGTTCAGGCAAGGTTATGTGATCTATTTCCTTTTGGTTTTGAGAGTTTGAACCTATGTGGGGTATTTTCTGGGTTGTACGATGCCCCGAGGTCTGTTGATGAGCTTGTTGACATGCTGGTAGACTTTGAAGCTTTTTAGCCACGGTCTGTCGTCGCCAGCGTGATCTATTCCGGCAGCCGTAGGTTTTTGGTAAAATACCACGAGGTATGGATGGAGCATGTATTAAAACTTTTATAGAGATGACTTATGTGATGGTGTGTTAGATGCAATTTGATGTTGCCTGTTCTTACTGTTATTTGTTGTGAATGCATTCTATAGCATAGAATTGAACATATGCATTCATAATGGGGCCTGAGTTTCTTTGGCAGCCGTTGTCTGGTTTTAGGAGATTTGTTTGTAGCCTCGTTGTTCATTCAACTCTTCCGTGAACCCAAAAATGTCATGGTTCCTCATATATGCATTCCATCAAGTTAGTGCAAAATTTACGATTTTTGAGTGGTGATTTGTGTTGTACACTCATGAGAAGGGCATGGAGAGAGAGCGGGTAGCTCCACACTCTCAGTGATATGGCTTGGACGCTTGATGGTGGGGGGTTTTGTTAGCACATTCCCGTTTGTTATTCCGTTGACGTCGACCGGGTAGCTCCCGCACCCTTGACAAAGGGGCACCGTCATCAGTTTTCCATTGAGGCCGGTTGGGTCGCCCCCAATTGTCTCGGCGATGTTGCCACTGTGATCTTGATGATCGTATTGGTATATCTTCAGTCCTGGTAACCGTTATTTCTTTTGCTACCACACACATATTGCATAGCATATAGCATATTTCATCTCGTACTTGATTGTTGTTTATTGTTGCTCTCCGTACTAGGGTTTGACCCCATCCCATTGGAGCTGCTTTGGTCGTGTTGTTTACCATTAAAGGTATCTAGGTGGAGTGTCTTCTAGTAGAGCCCCATAGGGTGTTGATCGAGTGTCCCATTATTATTGTATATATATACTTGATCAAGTCATTTGCAGGGGATTCCTTGTGTAGTTGTGGTATTTTATGATTCGATACTTGTTGTTATTGTCATACATACATACATACATATGTGTGTATATACATTATATATATATACTGTTTTGCATGTACTGTGAGCAGGACTAGCTCTGCATGTATTTGAAAATAGTTTTAAAGGACGGACTTTTCTGTAATTAAGCCCGAGTGATGGACTAAAATTGATATTTTGAGTATTCAAATATTTTTACTTGTGGTTTTTGTTATCATGCCCAAAAAGAAAAAATAACCCACTTTTAAAGTTCCGCATTTTATGGTTAATTGTATGCTTAATCCATCTACTTTGAGCACCAGGACTGACATTCTAATTTATGTTCTATGTGTTTCAAATGCGGTTTGATGTTGCTTGTGCTTATGTATTGATTATGTGAGTGCATTTTATGTCATGGCATCGAGCATATGCATTCATATTGGGTCTTGAATTACTTTTCAGCTATTGCAGTGACACTCTGAGATCTATAGTGTGAACTCGTGGAGTGGTGTATGGTGTAGCACATTCACGAGGAGTGCATAGAGAGCGAGCGGGTAGCTCCGACACTCTCAATGTTGTGGCTTGGGTGCTTGGTAGTGGGGGTTGTGTTAGTACACCCCCATTATTTGTTTTCCTGTGAGGCCGACCAATTAGCTCCCGCACCATTGACGAATGGGCCACCATCGTTATTTTTCCATTGAGGCCGGCCGGGTCGCTTCCGTGACCATGATGATAATACCACCTTGATACTGAGAACACTTTCGTTTGGCTCTCTGGTCTTGGTACCTTTTATCCATTGCTACCAGACACGCATTGCATAGCATGTAACATACTTTATTTGTATTTTAATTGTTGTTGTATTTTGTTTTCCGTACTGGGATTCGATCACATCCCTTTGTGGCTGCTTTGATTGTGTTGTTGATCATTGCAGGTTATCCAGGTGGTTCAGCCACACCAGGTGGAGCGTCAGCTAGTGGAGCCCCATAAGGTGTTGATCGAGTGTCCCAGTTATTAAGTATATATTTGATCATTCATTTAACAGGGGATGTCATATGTAGTTGTTGGTATTTTATGATTCGATGTTTGTTATATTTATACACTATTTCTGGGAGATTGGTTGCTGCTGTTACATGGCTTTCTGCATGTACTGTGAGTAGGACTAGCTCTGCGCGTGTTTGCAAATATTTTAAAGGATTTTTCTGTAATTAAATCCGAGTGTTGGACTAATATCTATATTTTGAGTATTCGAATCTTTACTCGTTGTTTGTATTAGGTCCAAAAAGAAAAATTTTAAACCCACTTTTAAGATTCCACATCTTATCGTTGATTATGTGTTTAGTTCTTGATTAAGAGCACCGGGCCCTCGTCAGGCCCTTGAGTTTCTTTCGGAAATCTTCAAAGGGCATGCTAGTCCAAGAATAACACAAACAATTATTTCAGGTAGACAACCAGCCACAGTCTTTAGAAGATTCAACATCAAGGTAGATTATGTAAGACTAATGAAAGAAGCATCTTTGCCTTCGACCAGGGTCAAAAGATGAATATATTAAGGAGACGTTCTGGACTACATAAGAAGACGACGTCAGATACACTAGAGTACATAGTCTCCGAGCGATTTGTACTGTGAGTAGTCCTATAATGGATGGAGATATTAGATGGAGATATTATATGGATTATCAACACTCCATCCATCCATCATCACTTAGGCCGGACATTCTCTATCAAGGTTTTCAAGACATTGCAGTTGGCGCTACTAAGTGGAAGAGGCCCTATCTCTCTATCTCCTTATGAAGCTGTGTGGACATCATTGACGGTCAAAGATACTCCACAGTATCTTGGATCATTCGCGAAGTCGTGCCGGCAAAAAGGGGGAAGAGACAAGCAAGAAGTAGACAGAGAAACAAGAACTAGACAGAATTGAAAGAGACTAGTAGTTTCAGTTTCTATTTTCTATTTTTGTTCTTCTTACCTGTATACTATGTAATTTCATAATATCAATAAAATACATTACACATTTCTTTGAGTCGTTCTAATTTCTTGCTTTATCTGTTTCTAGTTAAACTTATAATTCAAGTGATAAAAGATATAAAAACAAATAATTTATTTTATAATCACCAAAAAAATGAAAAATTGTTTGATTAATGTTTTGGTCATTACTAATAAGTATTATTTTAACATGTACAGAGGTTATCAAGAATGAGTTCAAACTGCAAGAAGAAGCTTAGAAGATAATATCAGTTAAAATAGAACAACATAGATTAGTTCACACAAGCTAAGGATTATCATATTTGATGAGCTTAAGGTTTTCAGAATAGTTGAGTATTTAAAAATAGATGGCATTGAGGTTAACAGATAAGAAGATCATGTCAGCACAAATCAACTCAAAACAATTCAGAATAGCTTAGTTACCATTTTCTATACAATCAGTTTAGTTCACAAACAGACTCAGATCAAGTGCAGAGAACAATTCAGTAGAGAACAACTTAATTTCAATGGATGAATCATCACATCCAGATCAGTTGTAGCAGAACAAACTGGTTCATCAAGATAGGAAATCAGCTTAACAGAACTTTTCAGAAGTTATCTCTGGCAAGAATTCATGATAGTAAAACCGTTTTGATTTGAAGATGTATTGTTTACGGCAAATAACATAATGTGAAAGAAGTTTGTTTAATCGATGTTGCTTTTGTGAGCATAGAAGACAAGAGCATTTAATGTAAGTACTATTCTTGGAAAGCTACAATCGAACATTAAATGCTCAGTAGTATTTCTGGCGGCTACAAGGATTTGTAGTATTGTGAGTATCATTCGAATGTATTAACGTTGAATCATCAATCTATATAAGCCGATGAGTTGAGAAGAGATAATGTATTAAAAAAAATGATCTTTGAACAACTGAAACGCGAATTGTCATCTTCTCTAAGCTTTTGAAAAATCTTCTTGTTATAGAGATTTCAAGCTATCCGATCACGATCACTGAATATCAAATCGATCAAGGGTAAAAAATAGAACAAAAACCATTTTCAGTGATATCTTAGAGAAACTAGCTTAGTTTGAGTGAAGTAATGTAAATTGACAAAATAGTACTATGTGCAAATTGAGTGACTATGAGTTTTGAGCTTAGATGCAGTGAGTTTGCATAAATCAATTATACGATCAAAACTTTCTAGTGAAGTTCTTCTGAAACATAATTAGGGGAGACGTATAATTTTATATTTTGAATTTTCAGAAACAAATTTCGTGCCTTATTTGATTTCTGTTGGATCTGTTTGCATATCAGAATCTTAATTTTGATTAACACAAAATATGTTATTATTCTACTAACGGTTTACATGTGATATACTGTTACTAGACTGGAGTAAACAGAAGATATCCAAACTGGAACAGTGAAGGGACGCCTAAGCTGGTCTAGTTGAAGATATCTACGCTGGAACAGTGAGGGGACCTCCGAGCTGGTACAGAAGAGAAGTATCCAGATCACAAATGACACCAAGTTGGTTCACCAGCTTGGTGCAAGAGCAGTTCAGGGATCAAGTGCAGTAAGATTCAGTGCAGAGTAGAACTGTTCAAGTGCAGTTTACAAGCGAAGTTACCAAGTGCAGAGCAAAGTACAAGCACAGTGATCAAGTGCAGATCAGATCACAAGCCAGTACAAAAAAACTAGCTGGGAAACCAGATGAGAGACCAGCTGGGTGATATCTGATCTGATGCAGGCTGGGTGATATCTGATCTGATGCAGGCTGATTCAGAGATGGCGTCGGTGAAGGCTTGTATTTCTATAGGAAAAGAAATACAAGAATGCCAAGAGTACTCGATCAGTCTCCAGGTTACTAAGCTGGCGAGCTGGATAAGAATATTGCAGCAGCTTTGCTTTGATCCAGAAGAACTCTGACTCAGATCAGATATCAGGGAGTAGATTAGAAGATCCCAAGAAGAAGGGATATAATCACTAGTGTAAGAGTGCAGTTCTCGTATCGTGGATAAGGTTTGAAGTATCTACGAAGAACTAGCTCAATCAACCAGAAGAAGCTCCGTGTGCTTGCTGATGGTTTGGAAGAAGTGTCTGAATGGATCAAGATCAAGTACACATGATCAAGAAGAGAGGAGCTCTTAAAGAGAAGAATAGAGTCAAGCTGGTGAAAGGACAAACCATCTCAGATTGAAGAAAACCGGATCAGGGATCTTGGTTAAGCTAGATGCTTGAGCGAGATGGATTTATTGTGGATGATGTGGAAGATGAAGAATAAGAAGAAATGCAGAGGCAGGAGTATGTGATCGTGAACTCCAAGAAGAAGAAATCCAAGAGCAGCTCAGAACAAAGTACAAGTCAGACAGTTGTGTACAAGAGCATTTGTGTACAAGAAGCGACAAGCTCAGGGTTAAACCAGAACAGAAACAAGCTGGTTCAGGTCAAACCAGCTAGCAAACCAGAGCAGAGGTTATCTGAGGTCAAGAGGAAAATTGGAAAAAATGACAAACAAAGCGATTTGAACACAAGACTATACAAAGATTGCTTATCAGTGTTCAAATCGATTTGTTGTGTTGTCTTCTCGGTACAGTGCTCATGTGCTTAAAGACATAAAGCCTGCGGAAGCATTAAATGACAAAGGACGCAAAGTACAACCTTGTTTGAATACTTTTCAACGGAAACACCTTTGTGTTCAACGGATAGTATCTGAAAAGGGGCTACATATTAATCCAGAGCAGAGCACAAGAAGAAGAGGCGTGAGAAGGAAGAGTGTGTGTGCAAGTGCAGAACGAAAAACAAAAAATGCACAACATAAAGCAGTGCTAGTCGCAAGTTTGCACACCGTGTGGCAGCTGGTGTGCAAGCCGGTCTAGTGCCCAGGTGTGAGCTGGTGCACTGGCCGAAAGACTCAAAGAAAAATCAAGTCGACAGCACAAGCCATGGGAAGATAGCGAATAACCAGCTTAGAGAGAAGCGCTTCCCAATGTGTGAGATTTTATATTCGAGAGATTGAGCGTACACTGTAATCTCACACACGATTCACTCATACATTTAAGAGTTGAGCAAAACAGAAAATGAGTGAATCAAATCAAACACTCTCCTTGTAATCTTTGGGCAGAGACATTAAACAAGTCTTGTAGTCTTTCTCACTGAGACGTAAAGAAGTGTGGGTTTGATAGACACACAGCCTGCGAGCTAGTGTGCATTGGTGGCTAGGAGTTCTTGCAGTTGGCGGGCCGTCGGATCGGGTTGCAGCAGAGGCTGCTGTAATCAAATCTTCTAGTGGATCCTTCCTGTGCGGAAGAAGGGGAGACGTAGGAGATTCAGCTCCAAACTTCAATAAACAAATTACAGCGTATTCTTTCTTTACAGCTTACTGCAATCACGCATCGCATATTTTTAAAACTGTCTGTTAATTAGCTTTCGATTTTTAGAGAGTAGTTCAAGTTATTTCCGCAAGATTTTATATCTTACTTGATCTATTTCTCGGTGCACTATCCTTTCAAGAACACTGAGTTATTGCAGCTCAAGATTTATTTAACCAGATTGTGTGCGATTCGGACCAGCTCGCAGAGTCGCTGGTCCAGCTCATGCGATCCGGTTTCCTAGTTACGTGCTAACTGTTTTTCAAATATTTTTAAAATGCACGTAAGTTGATGGTTTTCGATCCTAACAATTTATTTTTTATTATTTTAAAGTCCACTAAGTGGTCAAACAGTTTTCATGCACACTAAACTAATTGAAAATATTTTAAAATGCTTTTTCACCCCCTTAAACACATCCAATCTTATCAGAATATCTTCCACAATCATGTTCTAATTAATTGTATATAAATCCCTTATTTAATATTATCACTCTTCTAAATCAGAAAACGTATTTGAGTTTTTAAATCTTACAAACTCTACGTAAAAATGTTAAAATAATTTATGTCTAAAAACAACAATATATACGTATGAAATTGTCTCATATATTTAGTTACTATGGAACATGGTTTATTTTTGTCTCGTCATAGACGGGAATGGTTGGGCATGATTGGTTTAAGTTGAATTCATGATGTTATCTATATAATTATTTTTATGTACGGTATGGTGGAAAAATGAATAAAAAATATTTTATTTTTAAAATCACTTTTCTTTAAAAGGTATCGTGTTTTGTTACAAAAACTTTTTTTTTTCTAAATATTCCTCATAACATGTTTGATACATTGACATAGAAAAAAGTAAGTTGAGATAATATTACCTACTAAGATTTGACATCGTTCCTTTTTATGGCTTACCTAATCAAACAATAAAGTAATACAATGCTAATAGTTTTACGGACGAGAGTTTTTTTAGGAAATCACGTATTTCATTAGGACTTTCACCCCATATGCACTTAAGCTAATATAATCTATCCACTTCAGAAAAAAAATAATGAAAGAGAAAAAAATATGTATGTTGTGTAATTATTTAAATAAAAGGGAAGTAATTACATTACATAATCATATAAATAATAAGGACAAGTTATTTACTAATTATCTAATTAAGGACAATCAACTAAGGATATATTGATCTAACGGTAAGGGTGACGTCCCATGATTCTAAAATGTCCTGAGTTTAAATCCAATGGCCCAGAGTGTGGGGTGTTATATCAGATAGGATTGATAGACTTCTCACTCAATTGTATATAAAAAAATTAAGGAAAATCATATAGGTTCCGTTTGTTATGTATGATTAGAATAACAAAAGATCGTATATACCAGGGATAGTGAGAGAAAAATATATGGATAATTAATAGGATGTGATACAATGTATAAGGTTTGAATGTTTGATTGACACTGTGATAAAAATGATTTGGTATCTTTTAGAAAAACAATAGAAATAAAATACAAAATACCGAAAATTTCCTCCGACCAAATCGTTCATCTCCTATTCTCCTTCACTCCCACTTTCCCTTTTCTGAGTTGCAAATGAGTGGCTAGCAAATTCTTCATCCCCTTGATGACAAATTTCCTTTTTTGAGTTGCAAGGCACAGGGGCGGCCCCAAGTAAAGCCCAGGCCCCAATTATAACCTATATATATATATATACATAATATATATTAACCCAATATTCTTGTTTTTCTAGTTGTTTAACTGAGTCCAAATTTCTAGTCCAGCACTAAATCGTTGAAGGTTGTCCAATGATGGCCCATAAATCTATAGATGAGACTGAATTAGAACATATAATTTTGACGGCGGTTAACTTATGTACATATATTATATTTTAATTTTTTTAAGTTATTTGACGTATTTTCATCAATATTATGGATTTTTTTTATCTCTCCAGCCCACCCTATTAAAGAATCCAGCCCACCCTACTAAAGAATCCTAGTTTCGTCCCTGGCAAGGCCGACGATTTCATGAAACCAAACTTCGTCTTTACTTTTCCACAGTAAAGCTGATCTCTTCGTTGGTAAATCATCAGCAGAGGAGAAGAAATCGGTGGGTTCCTCCTCCTGTATATGTGACTCGTGGTAAATCATCATCAGCATACGTTTTCCACAATTTTTCTTCTCAATGTCTACAATTTAGAAAACTATCATGTAGGTACTATAGACAGACTAAATCCACAACAATGTTGTTGTGGAAATGTGTCAATGCTTCTCCGGCAGACCAAAGATTTGTCTAAAAATTCGGGAAAGTTTTACTACATATGTCCTGCCTCTTTGAAGCATGAAAAGAATTTATTTGGCATGATGCATGCATACCATCATACCCAAATCATGCCTAATATGCAGGCATCTTTTACAGGAAGTGCGGCAAGCGGTGGACCAATGACCAATTGTGTTAACAAAAAAGGTGTGGAGAGATCAACCCATCCTGCAATGAATCATCTTATAAATCCGAGACATCCACATCTACAATCGAACATGGTTCACTCTCGCCCTCTAACATACGCAATACTGTCCATACAAGCCCAACCCTTACTGCTGATGCGATATGTTGTTGTTTTTGTTGCTTCTCCTCAGTCCGGTGTATTATCCTTTTAGCTATAATTCTTATTTTTGTGTCCAAGTAAGATGCAAGTTAATTTTATAGTTTTTTGGACTAATCTTGCATCAATGTTGGATTGTCAATTTGATATGTCCATGTTTTGTGATGTTATTGGATATTGTATGAAATCTGTCAGGATCGGTGCAATAAATCAGAGATTAAGAACGCAATAAACACAAAAAAAGGGAAGCTTAAAAAATGGATAAAATTTTTCTTTTTGGCCTGACGGAGAATGCATCTTTAAAGTAACGCTAATACTCAAAATACCGACTTAGAGCGAAGTCAAGTAATAACCCATAACAAAACTCTCAAACCGTACATGTATATAATCGTAACCACAAAAACATCGAATCTTTAAAAAAACACAACTACACAGGATATCCCCTGGTAAATGACTCGGTGGACTATATACATAACTGAGAACTCAATAACGCCTATGGGGCTCCACCAGCGACGCATCACCAGGGCCAGATCCAATACTTGAAATCTACACACACAACAAAAACAACCCAAAGGGAAGGAGTCAAAACCCCAGTACGAAGAACAACGTAATACATCAATCAGATGCAACATGCAATATAGCATGTCATGCAATGCATGAAATGTACAATGCAACATTGGTATCAACCGGAAACCAAGCGAACGGTAAATAGCAACGTGGCAACATCATTGGTATTCGGGCGCTACCTGGGCATACCCAATGGAAAATAGATGTGGCTCATTGTCGCCACACGAACGGACGCTACCCGACTGGTCGCACGGAATTCTTTGTACAATAACCACCCGCCAACATCTATCCAGGCCACTTTAACTGAAGGTGGCGGGAGCGATCCGTTGCGTCCTCAGTGCAGTTAATCATGATTATGCAACCCAGCACCGCGTCACGAGAGTGGAACTCAAGCAGCGGAATAGATCACGGTTATCAAAGGATCCAAGGGCCCAATATGTCATGCAGATGCATTACATGCTCAACATGATGTGTATGCTTGCAATGCCAACAAAACCCATGCAACAACATACTATATAATTCATGTAAAGCAGCACGACAACAACACAACCAGCTCAAGCATCAGCATGCAGTACACAAAACAGCACAAGCATCAACACAAAAAACATGCGGCTCAGCTATTCGGTACGCATATCTATATTCTCATGCCTATCTCAAAGCTGTAATTACAAGCTCAATCTGTTGATGCACAGATCTTACCAAAATACCTCACAAGGCTTACTTGTTGGGGATCCGGATCCGCCCCCCCGGTCAGGCAGCGGAAGAACAAAATTATAGAAACCGGGAGGCGATCAATACGATAATCAAAACTACATGTATCGACATACATAGGGTGTTTCAGGCGTGTTACCTCGCTGGCACTTGTGCCTGGCTCCAACCGGTGTTTCAAGAACCCGGCGCTTCTCGGTAGATTGCGGTAGATACGCCAATCCGGTCCACGACCAGATCCGAGACTCCTTCGTCAGACTGCACTAGAAGTCCTGACGAGATCAGCACGAACGGATTCTCCTCGAAAAACTAGGCCGGAACAAAATTCCGGCGAAGTTGGGCGGCGACGGCGGCGGCGAGAGAGGTGATGTTCTGAGCATGCAGATAGATAGTGACTTGGTGATCTATCGAACTACCCTCGTTCGGACTTTCCAAGTGGTTATCATTTGTCGAGTGGATAAGTCTGAGGTCTTGGTTGTACTGATTAGTCCTCACGACTCGAAACGTCATTGAGACTCTACATGATAGGCCTCTCACTTTGACCCGTTTGCCGACTCATTTGGGGTCATAAGGCGTCGGGATTGGGTGAGACCCCGATGCATGTAGGAGTCGATGCATCGTTATCGAGGATTCGTCGCTCGCAGACATGCGTGGATATCCTATGCTATCTGAGGGGATAATAGTGTATAAATCTCTGGCCAGAGTACTAGAAGTGTTTTAGGTAAATGTGTTTACCTAGTTACACTCGCGATGTCACTATTCGATCTCCAAGATGTACGCATAGTTATTGGATCTATAGCGACTCTCGATTTACCAATGGTCGTTGATCTGATCGGGATATATGGATTGAAAGGACCGTACTGTACGCTAACCATGACCAACTGGTTCTTGCAGGCACTATCAGTGATACCTAGGAGATCATGGGGCGATGTTGCTAGACGCTCTTACCATGATCCGTTGGGCAGGTCCGAAATTGTGATTCCGGAGCCACAATGGTTGTGGGCCCACGGCTAGCTGTATCCCTGAACCATTGAGGGTCACACAAGTACTAGATTCGAGATTCCCGCACGTATACTCAGCTCAATGTGTTGAGCACGAGAAGAGGATTTCGGGAAGTGCGACTTCCTAAAAGTCAACAGGGGTCAAACCGGGGTTTCCCGCTGTTGAGGGGCAAAATGGTCATTTTGCACTGGGGTTCCGGAAAATGGTTTTTCAGATCTTAATGTTCAGTTTTGGAAATTGAATCGATCGGTCCGATCTGATCGGCGATCGGAGTTACGATGAAGTCACGGTGGTGGGGATGAACCGAATGTTCACCCGTTGGACCCGGGCCCGTTGGGCCGGTCCAAGCCTACCACTTAATCTATTTAATTAGAAGACTTCATCACACTTAACAATGACCATTGCAAACCCTAACCCTAAGCATTAAAACCGCCGCCTCCCTCTCTCTCAAACAGCCGCCGCCGCCGCCCGCCGCCGCCCGTCTTCGCCGGAAAATTTGTTTCCGACCAATTCGACGAGGAGAATCCGTTCGTGCTGATCTCATCAGTCCTTCTAGTGCAGGCTGACGAAGGAGTCTCGTTTCTGGTCGTGGACCGGATTGACGATATCTACCGCAGTCTACCGAGAAGAGCCGACGTTATTGTAACTGCGGTTGGAGCCAGGCACAAGTGCCAGCAAGGTAGTGGTTTTGAACACCCTATGTATGTCGATAATTGTTATTGAATCTTTCGTATTGATCATCTCCCGGCTGTATTTCTTTGTTCTTCCGCTGCCTCGTCGGGGGGCGGATCCGGATCCTCAACAGTGGTATCAGAGCCAGTGTTTTTCGGATCTGATCAATACGATATTGCCATAATTGTATCTAATGTTAATTTTTCAGATCGGAAAAGACCAAAGTTCCGGCGACAACCATCGGCCGCCGCCACGTGCGGCGGCGCCCCCTCCTCGCGCGCGCATATATGCACGCGACTTGCGCGCTGGTCGCGAAAGATGAGGAGCTGATTACGCTCAACCAATGGCGTGACGATGAGGTTAAAGCTCGATGCTATGTGATGGCATCGATGTCCAATGAAATGCAAAGGCGCTTTGAGAAGACGAAGTATGCTGCTGACATACTTCATTATCTCAAAGAGCTGTACGGGGAGAACTCTCGACATGAGAGATTCACGGCTGTCAAGGAGCTGATGACGAGCCGCATGCGCGATGGGACTCGGTCCGCGAGCATGGGGTTCACATGATTGGGCTCGTTGAAAAGCTGTCGGGCCTTGATATCGCACTTCCACATGAGCTGTCTGTGGATGTACTTCTCCTCTCGCTGCCCGCTGCATTTGACCCCTTTGTGGTCAACTTCAACATGAACAAGCTAGAAGCCACCCTTGAAGAGGTGGTGAACATGCTTGTAGTGTTTGAAGGGACTATAAAGAAGGACAAACCCGTCCTCCTTCTGGGTTCTTCTTCCTCTGCGAAGAAGGGACCCAGACGCAAGAGCAAGAAGCGTTCTGCTCTTGCGAAAGAGGAAAAGTCTGCCAAGAAGCCGAAGGCAAAGGCTTCCAAACCAAACAAGCATGAGGATGTTTGCCACCACTGCCACAAGGCTGGGCATTGGAGGAGGAACTGCAAGGAGTACCTCGAGCAGTTGCGAACTGCGAAAGGTATGTTCTATATTGAAATAATTATGTCTCTTAATTCGACTTCTTGGGTACTTGATACCGGATGTGGATCTCATATCTGCAATGACTTACAGGTGATGATAAGAAGTCGACGTCTTAGAGAGGGTGAGACCCACTTGAGGCTTGGCAATGGAGCAAGGGTTGCTGCTATAGCTATAGGAGATGTTCATTTATTTCTGTCTTCAAATTTTAAGCTGTTCTTACGAGACGTTTTATTTGTTCCTGAATTAATTAAAAACATTATTTCTATTCCTATGCTTGATAGAGATGGATATTCTTGTATGTTTGCTAATTCGATTTGTTAGAGTAGATGCCTAACTAGCCAACTTGTGGCGTGTGGGTTTTATAGACTCTTGTACAAACAGTCTTTATATATGATATTCGCATTTACTTATATGGCGTTCTTTACTTTCATTATGTGTGTAATGATTTACAATTGCGTTGATTAAAGACCTAGAATGCACTGAAGCGTATGTTAGATGTGATAGTGGGTATGACGGCTATCATGAAACACATCTAATAGTCGCTGTGTATTCTGAACATGTTCCTAGTCGATTGGGCCGACAAATGAGGATAAGGCCGCCCGAGTTCGAGACTAGTATCTGCGATGCGAAGTACCATGTTTCATTGGTAGGGAACATTGTGATGTTCTGAGCATGCAGATAGATAGTGACCTGGTGATCTATCGAACTACCCTCATTCGGACTTTCCAAGTGGTTACCATTTGTCGAGTGGATAAGTCCGAGGTTTTGGTTGTACTGATTAGTCCTCACGACTCGAAATGTCATTGAGACTCTACATGATAGACGTCTCACTTTGACCCGTTTGCCGACTCATTTGGGGTCATAAGGCGTCGGGATTGGGTGAGACCCCGATGCATGTAGGAGTCGATGCATCGTTGTCGAGGATTCGTCGCTCGCAGACATGCGTGGATATCCTATGCTATCTGAGGGGATAATAGTGTATAAATCTCTGGCCAGAGTACTAGAAGTGTTTTAGGTAAATGTGTTTACCTAGTTACACTCGCGATGTCACTATTCGATCTCCAAGATGTACGCATAGTTATTGGATTGTATAGCGACTCTCGATTTACCAATGGTCGTTGATCTGATCGGGATATATGGATTGAAAGGACCGAACTGTACGCTAACCATGACCAACTGGTTCTTGCAGGCACTATCAGTGATACCTAGGAGATCATGGGGTGATGTTGCTAGACGCTTTACCATGATCCGTTGGGCAGGTCCGGAATTGTGATTCCGGAGCCACAATGGTTGTGGGCCCACGGCTAGCTGTATCCCTGAACCATTGAGGGTCACACAAGTACTAGATTCGAGATTCCCGTACGGATACTCAGCTCAATGTGTTGAGCACGAGAAGAGGATTTCGGGAAGTGCGACTTCCTAGAAGTCAACATGGGTCAAACCGAGGTTTCCCGCTGTTGAGGGGCAAAACGGTCATTTTGCACTGGGGTTCTGAAAAATGGTTTTTCAGATCATATTATTCAGTTTCGGAAACTGAGTCGATCCGTCCGATCTGATCGGCGATCGAAGTTACGGTGAAGTCTCGGTGGTGGAGATGAACTGAATGTTCATCGTTGGACCCGGGCCCGTTGGGCCGGATCCAAATCCATCACCTATTCTATTTAATATAGGATTATGACTAAACCAAAACACAAGTGTTACAACTTAACCTAACCCTAGACACAAAGTAGCCGCCTCCCCTCCTCTCTACACACGCCGCCGCCGCCTCGAGTCGCCTGAATTCGTTCCGCCCGATTCGACGAGGAGAATCCGTTCGTGTAGAATTCGTCAGTGCTTCTAGTGCAGGCTGATGAAGGAGTCTCGGTTCTGGTCGTGGACCGGATTGGCGTTATCTACCGCAATCTACCGAGAAGAGCCGGGTTCTTGTAATTCCGGTTGGAGCCAGGCACAAGTGCCAGCAAGGTATTCGTTTTGAACGCCCTATGTATGTTGAATTATGAATTCTATTTTTCGTATTGATCGTCTCCCGGCCTTTATTATTTGTTCTTCCGCTGCCTTGCCGGGGGCGGATCCAGATCCCCAACAGTGGTATCAGAGCCAGTGTTTTTCGGGATCTGATCATACGAATTGCCATAATTGTATCTAACATTGAATTTCAGATTGAGATCAAACGAATTTTGAAGAAAATGCCGTGGCGCCGCCGCGCATGGCGGCGCCCCTCCGCGTGCGTTTGAACGCATGCGGGCCGCGCGCGATGAACGCGCAACAGCCGGGCGACGCTGCTACTCCTCTACGCGAACGACGCGCGGTATTGCGCCAAAGCCGGTCGGCACTTCTCGCATGATGCTGCGCCCGTTGGCCACACGCTGGCCGGCAGTAGGGGCGACGCTAGTTGCGCGAAGATTGGGCGGTGGTGCGCAGCTTGCCGCGCGCTTGCGACGATGGAGGCTGGACGTTGGCTGGCCGATGCTGCGACGTCGCGCCGCTCGTGGCGCTCGATGGCCGGACGATGCTGCTGAAGATGGGCGCGCGATGGAGGCGCTGGTCGACGTTGCGCGCACGGCGTTGCGCTGCGTTGCGCTTCGCGCGATGGTGCGCGCGCTGCCGCCGCGTTTTCGTGGTGGCGGCGCCGCCGTCGCCGGCCGCCGCTCCGGCGAGTCTCCGGCGATGTCGTGACGGCTGGTCTGATTTCTTCTAGGGTTTGGTTCGGGCCTGTCCCGGGCAGCCCGTGAAGTTTCGGGCCGGTATGCGATGCAGGGCTCGGTTTT
This sequence comes from Dorcoceras hygrometricum, assembly GCA_001598015.1. NCBI lineage: Eukaryota > Viridiplantae > Streptophyta > Magnoliopsida > Lamiales > Gesneriaceae > Dorcoceras > Dorcoceras hygrometricum. The sequence goes on along the minus strand of KV000976.1, from coordinate 94,884 downwards.
GATCGATTTTGAAATTTTAAGTTTTTGGGCCTAGAATTGTTTTAAGCCCAATATTGATACAATTAAAATTGGTAAAATGTGATTTTAATTGTGAAATATGATTTTGTAATAAAATATGATTTTGTTGATTAAAATTTGTTTTTATCGGCAAAATACGATTTTATTATAAAATACGATTTCGTAATTAGAATATGATTTTACGATAAATAATTAGATTATTTGAATTATGCATGTTAATTAGATTAATTGCATGATTGGGGTGATCGAGAGCCGTGCCCAACGTGTTAGGTGTATGCAATAGGTTTTATATGATTTCGGTTTATTAATATATTTGATTATCATTTAAAGTGGGCCTGTTTGTGGCCCGTTCCCAACCCTTGATAAATGTATCCCTTATCTGTCATAGTAAATTTAAATGTAAAATTACTAGATTTAGTGGGAGGACATCCGAAGACGGTGGAGATGACGATCAAGATATTGAAGACCGAAGATCTGTAAAA
>KV000976.1:51650-65393 GCA_001598015.1 Dorcoceras hygrometricum | reverse complement strand
TACTTAAGAGGTTCTTTATGGAAGAGTCCAAGAGAGGACACCTACTATGTGCCACGGGGTCACTCTATCTAAGTCTATGTGTCCAAAGACTGATGAGGAGATGAGAGTATGGCACGTGTGCCATATGCCTCGGCTATAGGTAGTATTATGTATGGCATGATCTCGACTAGACCGGACGTCGCATATGCTCTGAGTGTCACGAGCCGCTACCAGGCCAACCTCGGCCAATTGCATTGGAAGGCTGTGAAGGATATTCTTAAGTACTTACAAAGGACTAAGAATATGTTCATGGTCTACGGGGGTGGTGAACTAAAACTGGAAGGCTACACTGATTCTAGTTTCCAGTGTGACGTGGATGATTCGAAATCAACCTCTGATTTTGTATTCATGCTCAATGGTGGTGCTGTCTCTTGGAAGAGTTCCAAGCAAGACATCATCGCAGATTCAACCACTGAGGCTGAGTACATTGCAGCATCAGCTGCTGCTAAGGAGGCCGTTTGGATAAGGAATTTCGTCCAAGAGTTGGGCGTCATTCCTAATGGAGTTGGTCCAGTCCCGGTGTAATGCGACAACACGGGTACCGTTGCGCAAGCAAAGGAGCCTAGGTCTCACCAAAGATCCAAACACATACTGAGGAAATACCACATAATCCGGGATATTGTGGCTAGAGGTGACATAGCAGTTGAGAGAGTCGCCTCTGCGGACAACGTTGCTGATCCACTTACGAAGCCCTTGCCAGGACCCTTGTTTGAAAAACATCGCGAAACAATGGGACTGCGTCTGATGAGTAGTTGGCTTTAGGGCAAGTGGGATATTGTTAGAGTAGATGCCCAACTAGCCAACTTGTGGTGTGTGGGTTTATAGACTCTTGTATGAAACAGTCTTTATATATGATATTCGCATTCTTTTATATGGTGTTCTTTACTTTCATTATGTGTGTAATGATTTACAATTGTGTTGAGTAAAGACCTAGAATGCACTTAAGCGTATGTTAGATGTGATAGTGGGTATGACGGGGACCCGTTTGCCGACTCATTTGGGGTCATAAGGCGTCGGGATTGGGTGAGACCCCGATGCATGTAGGATTCGATGCATCGTTGTCGAGGATTCACCGCTCGCAGACATGCGTGGATATCCTATGCTATCTGAGGGGATAATAGTGTATAAATCTCTGGCCAGAGTACTAGAAGTGTTTTAGGTAAATGTGTTTACCTAGTTACACTCGCGATGTCACTATTTGATCTCCAAGATGTACGCATAGTTATTGGATCTATAGCGACTCTCGATTTACCAATGGTCGTTGATCTGATCGGGATATATGGATTGAAAGGACCGTACTGTACGCTAACCACGACCAACTGGTTCTTGCAGGCACTATCAGTGATACCTAGGGGATCATGGGGCGATGTTGCTAGACGCTCTTACCATGATCCGTTGGGCAGGTCCGGAATTGTGATTCCGGAGCCACAATGGTTGTGGGCCCACGGCTAGCTGTATCCCTGAACCATTGAGGGTCACACAAGTACTAGATGCGAGATTCCCGCACGGATACTCAGCTCAATGTGTTGAACACGAGAAGAGGATTTCGGGAAGTGCGACTTCCTAAAAGTCAACAGGGGTCAAACTGGGGTTTCCCGCTGTTGAGGGGCAAAACGGTCATTTTGCACTGGGGTTCTGGAAAACGGTTTTTCAGATCATAATGTTCAGTTTTGGAAACTGAATCGATCGGTCTGATCTGATCGGCGATCGGAGTTACGATGAAGTCACGGTGGTGGGGATGAACCGAATGTTCACCCGTTGGACCCGGGCCCGTTGGGCCGGTCCAAGCCTACCACTTAATCTATTTAATTAGAAGACTTCATAACACTTAACAATGACCATTGCAAACCCTAACCCTAAGCATTAAAACCGCCGCCTCCCTCTCTCTCAAACAGCCGCCGCCGCCGCCCGCCGTGCGCCGCCGCCTCCGCCGTCTTCGCCGGAAAATTTGTTTCCGGCCAATTCGACGAGGAGAATCCGTTCGTGCTGATCTCGTCAGTCCTTCTAGTGCAGGCTGACGAAGGAGTCTCGTTTCTGGTCGTGGACCGGATTGACGATATCTACCGCACTCTACCGAGAAGAGCCGACGTTATTGTAACTACGGTTGGAGCCAGGCACAAGTGCCAACAAGGTAGTGGTTTTGAACACCCTATGTATGTCGATAATTGTTATTGAATCTTTCGTATTGATCGTCTCCCGGCTGTATTTCTTTGTTCTTCCGCTGCCTCGCCGGGGGGCGGATCCGGATCCTCAACAGGAATACCACTTACAGCTCGTGAATACCCAGCGCGACTTGGAAAAGCTACGAACAGCACGCACTCTCTTACATAACGATTCCTTCTCCGACCATCTCCGATCACAATATCGGTAGGGAAAACATGGGTTTGGAAAGAGGTTTCCAACGGTACCTCTCTTGACCAAAACTGGTCGGCCAAACTCCAGAGATCGGATGATAAAGGTAACGAATGAACAGTAACATGAGAGTTTCGGAAGAGATATCTTCTCGAACATTCAAGAGGTGTTAAGATATTTATGGTCTAAATGACTAAGTCTCGGACCAGTGGTCCTATATATACTACTAAACTCCATATCTGATCTACAGTTCTCACAGACCCACTCAGGCCTACACTGCTCCATTTTAGGCATGCACGCACATTAGATCGCATCCATTTCAGCTCGCGCAATACCCAGCTCAGCTTAGATCTAACAGATCAGAACTTGCCTCATGCATAGGAATCTCAGACCACTTCTACCCAGATCACGAACAAACTAGATCACGCACAATCACAGGTCAGCTCACATGTACACATACTAAACGCTCACAACAGATCACACCCTCACAACTCAGATCAGATTATGCACTCTGACCAGCTCAGAGCATTCATCTCAGCTCACGGTCTCCATAACAATACTCAATTCCTAGATCAGCACGCACCTAAACAGCTTAGCTCACACAGCTCGGCTCAGATCTCAAAGCTGACACCAGCTTAGACATGCAGCTCGGGACGCTTCCATTAACAAATTGCGAACACCAACAACTCACGCTCGCGATAGATAATGCTCACAGCTCAGCTCGAGCACTCACGCAGATTTCACCCCATTCAGCTCAGAAGAGCTAAGCCAACTCCAACCTGATCTGACCAATGAATCAGCTCTCAACAATTACAGCGGTAATAGACCGCAGCAACAGACCAGTTCACGCAATGGTGAGCTCACGCAAGACCAACAGCTCTCGCCAAACCTTCTCTTCTCCATCAGCTTTCACCTAAGCTGATCTAATCCAAAACACAGCACAACGTCCCTAATCTTACTACTCAACCTAGCAGGCTGTGAAACTCCCAAAGCTGAATCCAGCTTGCAGTTTGCTACTCAGCTGATAACAGCTCAGAGCTGCTACACTACCAGCTCGCACCAAGACAGATCAGGTAGCACTAACATCACCGTCTATACTCAACACTACTCAGCTTGGAGGAATCAGATTAGCTCGCACCCTATATATCAGCTTAGGATGCTCTATTCAGCTTACGACACCCAAAGTTGTTCGCCAAGCTCTCAGCTCACGCTTGCTGCTCCCTGCTAAACGACACTCCTAAACTGCTTACAACTCATGGATTCAGCACCGTCCTCACCTATCATCTTGCACCTATCTGGTCCACAACAAACAGTTCACACTATTGTGCGTCGAACCAGCTCGCGTAACCACACCGACTTACCCCTAAGCTGGACCTCTAAACTGAACCTCTAAGCTAATACGTCTATTGCACTGTGAACTAAGTCGAATCCCCAGCAACTCCAATCTGCTTGCACACCTAAGATGATCACATGCCACCCAAACAGCTCGCGTCAGTGCTGACCTAAGCTGAAACCCGAAACAACTTACACCATAAACTTAGGATGAAACATAAGATCAGCTTGAATATGAGCTGATCCATCTCTACAGAAATATTTTCTAAGCTAAACAATCTCGACTGGTCAATCGTTAATCCAAACTGACTAAGAAACTAATCACCTAGGTTAATCACAGTCCTCACAAAATCTCTCTCACATTAGATTTGGTAGCCTGAATGCACGTTGTTGTTCCAATTTCATATGAATAATGTCTACATAATTTTTTTGATGGACTGAATGTACGTTGTGGTGGACTAAATGCTTTATTCATGAAGTAAGGTAGACATGCTTTATGAATGAAATTTTGGTGGATGGAATGCATGTTGTTATTTTGGTGGACTAAATGAAGTTCTGTACCCAATCAAGTGAGGCAGTGTAACAGTTATTTGAATTTTATACACCAAATGTGAGGACTGAAATTATTAGATGGTAATTAACGATTTAACCAGATCATATTAGTGTTTAACCCATAAGAGATACTTCAGCTTGGTAAGCTTCTAGTGAAGAGACCAGCTTAGATGCGTGCCGGTCCAAGTTCTCGTATCAAACTGATTTTACAAGCTGTTCAGGTTTCAGTGTAGATTACCATTGGTTTGAAGCATGGTTTTAAGCACTGATAATCGGAGCTTGTTAAGGTAAACTATTCTTATTACAGCGTAACTCGGTACCATCTTAGAGGCTGCTGATGTGGTTCGAGGTTTAAAAAAGAAAGGTTTTGGTGTGAGCTGGTTGGGCAGATTAGTCTCGAGATGGACAGTAAGTTGAGTGCTGAGCTAGATTGTATCTTGTGAACTGTTTAGCAATCAGCTTAGGAGAATTGGTGTAAGCTGTGGGTAACCATCAGGTTTGTTTTAGATCAAATCAGGTGCGATCTGGTCCATGAGGATATCTCTGATCTGGAATGCTTTGTTGTGCTAGTCTGGGTTTCGTTGCGAGCTGGTTTTGGGGACACCAGTTTGGAGGTGAGCAGCTTTGGGGATTTACTGTGTTGTGCGATCTGGATCCAGCTTAGAGGTGCGCTGGATGCTCCGAGCTGGTCTAAGGTCCGTGATTTGGTTTTGGCGTCTGTGTACCTGAGCTGCTACAGTGGAGAAGTCCGAGCTGGTTTGACTTTACTGTAGCAATAAGCTGGGAGTATATATATAAGTGTTTACCAATAGTTAGTTATTTTACATCACACATATCCTTATCCTCTCCAGAGTATCCTGACAGATATTATCCAAACCCTCGTGCTACTGTTCACCCGATATCTTCTTCTTCCAATTCCAGGAGTTTGGCTAGTCATATTTGAGTGAGAATACTTCGATTGGAAACCTCTCTTCAATACCTACGTTCTTGTACCGGTTTGGAGTCGGTAGGAAGCCAGACCGAGATAATCATTGAGGAGTTGTGTGAGCTGGGTTTCGCGATTCCCAGCAGAGTTGAGCTCCGGTTCAGATTAGATCCTTTCTTGTGGTTTTTTCCTTGATTCTATCGGCACAGACTTGAGCGGAGCTGGGAGTGTGTTCTGCTGTTAGCCATAAGATGTACTAAGGTATTGTGCCAAGATCTACGTAAGGTGCGGATGTGAGCTTATGTTACAGCTTTGAGATAGGTATGGGTAATTGTATGCGTGCTGGTGTGCTGTGTTGTATGTATGTGTACTGTGTTCTGTTGTTGCTTGCTTATGTTCTGTTGCCATTTATCGCAAGTTGTTATTCATTCATACCTGCATTTCATATTGAGCTCATACCTCTTGTTAGCCGTTGTGCTGTTGTTAATCTGTTAGTACCAGGAAGCTCTCGGCTAGGTTGCTTGAGGATGATAGGCTACCTACCATGCTCCTCTCCTCCCCGCTCATCTAGTTGTTGCTGCTATGAGACGAGTGGATAGTTACCACGCTCTCATGAGCTTGTGGGCACCAGCGGGTTGAGCTATCCTGTTCTTGCTTCTGGTACCACGTGTTTAGACGAGTGGATAGCAACCACGCTCTCACATGTCCTATGGCCACTGTCTTGAATATTCTAGCAGGTTTGCTGCTTCCTTGAGCTCCGTGATCTTGTTGATTCAAGTCTCCAGCTGGTTGGATGTTTTGTTCCCGTGTATCTCATCGGTTTGATCATCAGATGTTGAATCCCTTTGTTCCACCTGTCATCATGCATTGCATATTTTCATGTCTTGCTGTCTACTTACTGTTTATGTTGCTCTCTGTACTGGGGTTTTACCTCTGTCGCTCCGGGGCTGTTTGGTTGTTTGTGTGCCATTCAGGTTTCCAAGGTTCTTCTGTTGGCCTAGGAGGTGCGTCAGCTAGTGGTGCCCCGAGATGCTGATAGAGTGTCCCAGCTATATACTATTATCTATATAGTGTCATTGAGTCTGTGCTGGGGAATTTCCCGAGCTACTATTGTATTTTAGAATTCGTGACATTGTGTTTCTTTGGGATACTTGTTGTTGTTGGCTACTTTATGAAGTTGTATTTGGTATTATTGTTAAAATGAAACCTGTATTTTGAGTATACACGTATTTTCAAGTATTTGCTTCAATCAGGCCGAAAAAAAAAATTTGTCCATCTTTTATGCTTCCGCAAATTGAGGTTAATTGCGTGCTTAAATCTCTGTTTTGTTACACCGGACCTGAAATTTTGGTATCAGAGCTTAAACTGGGATAAGGTCAGTTTCTTTGCGAGTTCACTTGAGTCTAGGCACTATATCTGCTTTGTTGCATGTGTTTAACTATGTGTCTTATCTGTTGTTTGATCTTACCGCCCTAGTATTTTCGTAGATGCCGCCTAGAGGTAGAGGTAGGGCAAGGAGGCAGATTTCGATTGAGTTTGGGGCTCGAAACGTAGAGGATGATGCAGGTCAGACTAGTATCCCTGTTCGCAGGCGGGCTAGGCAGGTGGATGATGAAGTTGATGTTCTAGCATGGAATTGGTTATGGCAAGGTTTCAGAGGATGAATCCTCAGACGTTCGCTGGAGTAGAGTCTATTGATGATGCAGATGCTTGGTTAGAACATATTGAATGTCTGTTTGAGAGAGTTCACTATGACGATGCGCGTAAACTGAGTTTAGCTACATTCCATCTAAGGAGCAATGTGCAGCGTTGGTGGAGAGGTACCTCACGAGCTATGGCAGAGATGGGAGCAGAAGTATCTTGGAACAGTTTCTATGTGTGTTCCGACATGAATACGTTTCGGAGTCGTATGTGAACAACAAGGAGCGTGAGTTTGACATCTTGGTCCAGGGGACATGAGAGTGGCATAGTATGCGAGGAAATTTTATTCTCTTTTGGCGTACGTCCCTCACGTTGCTGGACGTGAGAGGGCTAATAAGAATCGCTTATTGGAATGGCTGAATGAAAATCTTTATTCTTTGGTGTTGGCAAGTTCACCTACTACTTATGCAGACGCGGTGGACAAGTCTATTGATATCGAGCAGGGTTTATTGAACTGGCGGTCTCGGGTTCGATCGCAGGCTACACCAGGTGTTCGTCCCAAGTATCAATGGGTGCATTCTTCTCAACCTGCTCAGGCATCCCAGCAGCCCTCTCAGGCATCTTAGCAGTCGGGTAGTCGCAGGTTTGGGCCTTGAGGCAGACAGTTTAGGAGGAGGTCAGGTTCTAGCTCGTCAGGCTCTGGTAGTTCCAGTAGTGGTAGCCCCAGAACAGCTTTCTATAGTCATTGTGGAGGAAAACATTCATCAACGCAATGCATCAGGGTTCAATGTGCTTGCAATAATTGCGGCAGTTTGGACATTTTGTTAGAGTGTGTCCGTTGGCCGGTACTCAGCCTACTGCTTCCCACCACAGGGTCGTTCAGGTGGATCGTCCCGAGGTATGTATTTTCCTGCGCAGCAGCAGCAACAGAGATTTGGTGGATGCAGCCTATGGGATCGTTCTAACAGCCCGGTCCGTCTTGCTTTGGAGGGTCTTTCCAGCCTCATTTCTCCGGACCCCAGCAGGTACAAGTGAACGCTATGACAAGGGAACAATCGGAAGACGCGCCCGATGGAGTGATTGCAGGTAACTGTACTATTTTTTATTTTCTTGCATGAGTATTATTTGACACGGGAGTATCGCATTCATTCTTATCTGATGCATTCATTCATGCGCATGGGTTGTGTACAACCTATTTGAGTGATGTTGTGTCTATTGCAACTCCTGCCGGTGCGGGCTTGTTTTCCCAGGAGATTGTTTTGGACTGTGTAATTAAGTTTGGCGAGAACGGCTACGGGCCAACTTGATCATATTACTCATGCGGGACTTTGATTGTATTTTGATAATGGACGTGTTATCTAGCTTTAGAGTTTCAGTAAATTGTTTCCATGGTGTGGTGCATTTTCATCCCCAATTTGGAGAGAAGTGGGACTTCTATGGTTATGATCTTGGTCGAAGATCCCAGTAATATCGGCCATGGAGATGTTCGGACTGTTATCTTTGGAGAATTCGGGATTTGTGATCTATGCCTTAGACGTATCCTCAGAGTCTCGCTTGGAGTTTAGTGACAACCTCGTCGCTCGAGATTTTTCTGACGTGTTCCCCAAGGAGATTCCTGGATTTTCCCCGAGAAGGGAGATCGAATTCAGCATTGAGTTGGTGCCTGGGACAGCCCCTATTTCGGGAGCCCCGTATCGTTTGGCACCAGTCGAGTTGAAAGAGCTGAAGGTCCAATTAAGCGACTTGTTGGAGAAGGGATTTATTAGACCGAGTATGTCACCATGTGGAGCACCGATCCTCTTTGTGAAGAAGAAGGATGGATCTATGAGAATGTGTATTGACTTTCGGAAACTGAACAAAGTGACAGTAAAGAATAAGTATCCACTACCTAGGATCGACGATCTGTTTGATCAGCTGCAGGGATCAGAAGTATATTCTAAGATTGATCTGTGATCTGGGTATCACCAGATGCAAATTAGAGACGCTGATGTAGTGAAGACGGCGTTCCGGACTAGATACGGGCATTATGAATTCCTTGTGATGCCGTTTGGATTGGCGAATGCCCCTGTTGTCTTCATGAATTTGATGAACCGCGTATTTAGTGAGTATATTGATCGCTTCGTAATTTTCTTTATCGACAACATTCTTGTGTATTCGAGGAACTATAGAGAGCATAAGGAGCATATGAGATTAGTGTTGCAGACACTGAGGGACTCGCAGCTGTATACAAAGTTCACCAAGTGTGAATTTTGGTTGGACAAGGTGATCTTTTTGGGTCATGTCATTTTTGCACAAGGTATTTCGGTGGATCCTAGTAAGGTTGAAGCAGTTCTTAACTGGGAGAGACCTAGGAATGTTTTGGAGATCCGCAGTTTCTTGGGTTTGACTGGTTACTATAGGTGTTTCATCGAGAGATTTTCTTCAATAGCCAGGCCGATGACGCAGTTGACCCAGAAAGATAGGAGATTTATCTGGACAGATGAGTGCGAAGTTGACTACTGCCCCTGTGTTGGCGTTACCTTCGAGTTATGGAGGTTTTGTGGCGTGTTCTGATGCTTCACTAAGTGGTTTGGGTTGTGTGCTAATGCAAAACGGGCGAGTGATAGCCTATGCGTCTAGACAGTTGAAGCCCCACGAGACCATATACCCCATTCATGATTTGGAATTGGCAGCCATCGTTTTTGCTTTGAAGATTTGACGTCACTATTTGTATGGTGACCAGTTTGTGGTGTACACTGACCACAAGAACTTGAAATATATCTTCACTCAGTCAGATTTGAACATGAGGCATCTCGTTTGATGGAATTACTCAAGGATTTTTACTATGGGATTCAGTATCAGCCTGGACGCATGAACTTAGTGGCAGATGCCTTGACTAGGAAGGCTCAGCCAGCAATGCTAACATCCTTGAGCATATCGAAAGTCCATGAGCATTTGGGGACTTCTGGATGACGTTTTCAGCTGGAGGACCAGTATTTTGTAGTTTCTTCTTTTCAGGTCGAACCACAGATTGTAGCAGACATTAGGACAGCACAAAGGACTGACCCGTACATCCATGAGCTAAGGATTTGTAACGACCAGAATCTTTTATAGCCATAATTAGAAACTTATAAGATTTGAGAGATTAAATTGAAATGCTATCTTATTCAACTTTTATTTCGGTTGAATTCTAAAATTTATATATACGTGAATTCAGCTTTCGTTATGCATCAAGTTGAAATTCAGATTTGAGCTATATGTGTTAATCAGTTCCTGCTTTGGTGAATTGATTTCCAGATTTTAGAATGTAATAGCAGAAGCTGTTTGGTGGATTCTTACAAGCCAATTGAAATCCTTCTTTTCAAATAAAATAGCTCGGTTCGAAGCATCAGAATTCACTTTAAAATAGAGTGGCACTTTTAAAAGATTTTTGGACATATTGATTAAACGTGTTTCTTTCTTAGGCATTTTTAATTCATATATATAGGATGTTAGATACATCATGCATCATTATTTGCAAATCCAAACACTTTCCAAAAAGCAATCGGTGCTCTCCGTTGAAGAAACCAAGCAAAACCTTTTAAAAACTTTTTCGGAGGATACAAGCGGTGTGTAGGTGATTGCCAGGCTTCATCTGTAATTGTGTTACAGAATCCAGGCAAGTAAACTTTGTTTCTTGCTCACTCATGAAAGCATATATATATTCAGTTCTGTATGCATGTTTGTATGTGTTTTAAAGATTTGAAGATAGCCATGGCTGTTCTTCCAGAAAAGAAAGTTCATGCTCTGTTCACCGTAGCTTTGTATGTGTTCTTCGCTTCGAACCCTAGGTTACTGTTCACCGTAGCTTTTCTCCGGCAATTCCCACCGTTTCCGACCGTTGTTTGGTACGTGCGAGGTAGCGTTGGACTCCTATCGAGAAGCTCTTACATTCTATACCACTTTTGGAGGCTGTGGTTGGCTAGTTGAGGAACGCGAAGTTGCTGCCCGATTGTGCGTTTTGTAGTGCAGGTAGAACTTCGTTCCTTTGTGATGAGATCTTGTTCTTAGCCTTGGTTTACGCTTCCAATAAGTTGTTTTGGTAGTAATTGCGTTGGTTGAGCGTGGCTCCCAGCCGTGAGCTTCTGTAATTGGCCGTGAGTTTCTGTGCAGCTTTTGAGATCTGTATGTTGTGTATTTAGCAGGTTGCTATCCAGATTTCTCGGGCCTGTTTTGTAGTAATTGTTGCACAAAAGTATAAGGTACGGATTTGAGCTTGATGTAACTTGTTTCTCGGGCCTGTTTTGTAGTAATTGTTGCACAAAAGTATAAGGTACGGATTTGAGCTTGATGTAACTTGGAATTGACGTGAGATATTATGTGTGGATGCTGGGATGTTTCGGTGAACCTATATGTGTATTGCTTGCTGAGCATTGGTGTTTATGCTAGCTGTTTCATGTGAATTGCATACACGCATTTGGTCACGCATATTTCAGATCCCTTGTGTATCGTATTTTGCAGCCTTGTATCTTGTATTGCTGTTGTTGATTCTTACCAGGATGCGAGGGCGAGCGGCAATACCGCACTCTCATCTCCCTGCTGGGATCGTTAGCCACCATGCGCCGAGTGGTTAACTACCACAGTTCATGGGCGAGGCAACGGCAGGTTGAGTTGTTTGATGCATCTGGTATTCGGGTGTAGTATCACGGCGAGTGGCTCATTACCACACTGTGAACACACCCCGTGGCCACTGTTGTTGCAGATTCTTGGAGCTGTGCTTGAGTTCCTTAGCTCCCTTGCTGGTTGAGCCTTCCGTTGTTATCCGGTGTCTCATACATAGCATCTGCATTTTTTCTTATGCATTCTTTTAGCTATATCTGTTGCTCTCCGTACTGGGGTTTGACCCCATGTCCCTCTGGGGCTTGGTTTGTTTCCTTGTTTGTGTTGTTTTCAGGGAACCCAGGTGATGGATCTATTTTGACAGATCCTGATTATGTTTTGAATTACACAAAACCTGTTATTGTGTTTCTAACAATTCCACTTAAGTGTGCAGACTTTAGGATCGAAGAAGATGATGAACAGTCGAAGAATCTATCCAGCCGATGGTTCACAATATAAAGTTCAGCAGCTGGTTTGGTTATTCATTGTAGTCGGCAGCTGGATTAGCAATGGAGACGTCCAAAGTTAAGTCAGGTGTTCGAAATGAGGCAGAGGCCAAGTTGAACCAGCTGGAGCAAAGTGAATCAGCTGGAACGATATGAACCAGCTGCAAGCGCTAGAAGAGGAAGATGGACCAGCTGGAACATCAAAATGGAACCAGCTGGAACATCTAAGTGGACCATCGATGATGATGTCATCGGTGACGACATCATGTTCAGCAGATGAAGAAAGATCAGCTGGTGCGAAAGGACCAGCTGGAACAGAAGCTAAGAAGAGTCGCAAGATGGAGCTGGAACGATAAAAATCAGCTGGAGCGCTAAGCATAGATGATGTCATCAGCAGTGACATCACAATCAGCAGGAAGATCTATCAGCAGAGAGCTAATGTTCAACCAGCAGTTGGTGTTTGGAGTTGGCGATAGCAAAACATGTCGTTCGAATAAGTTGGTACGACAGCGTTTTGCCTTCAAGCTAAAGATTCAGCAGATGGTTCTTGCAACGATGGATTCAGTAGCCAAAGACAAAAGAATTCAGCATATGTTTTTGCGCTAAGAACCAGCAGGTAGCTTGTACATCCAGTCGAGAGCAACAACGTTATATTCAATCAGTCGAGGATGCATAGCAAACGATGTCGTTTGAATAAGTTGATACTACATCGTTTGATCTAACCAGTCGTTGGGAAATCCAGTCGCAAGCTTTTCGACCAACGACTGGACAACCAGCTGCAAGTACATCCAGACGCAATCAACAGTACATTCAGACGAGAGCTACAGTAGACCAGCTGTTGATATGCATCCAGTCGCAAGATGATGTACCAGTCGCGAGCTACAGTGCTATTGCATATCCAGTCGACATGGTATCCAGACACAAGAAAAGCAGAAGTAGCGAAGCGTGGCAACCAGGCGCAAAGTATCCAGTCGACAAAAAAACAACTGTTGCGCGAAGTGTTGTGACAAAGAAAAGACAACAGCTGAGCGAACAGCTGTTGAACAATCTGTTGGAGAATATTCAGCCATTCAACGCAATCAACGCTCGAGATGGAAGAATCAATGGCTGAGATTAAGTCGTGCAAATTGCCTCAATTCAAGGGAACAAGATTTGTACTATTCTGCGAAATAGTACAATTTACAAAGGAGCGTTGCACGGAAATGGAAAGAAGACGACGAATTAGCCATGACAAGCGCAGAAGAGATTTGGAATTTATCTAACGGCTATATTCGAACAGAAGCTATTTTAAGGGATAAGATTTGAAGGAAGAAGTTTGACGATTGATGATTGTTGTTGCACAGAAAAGAGAAAATCAAAAGGAGACAACAACGAAAGGGAAGAACACAGGAAGATGAAGCAGTCGACAATCATTCTTGAGAGGAGCTTATTGTGTCGACTGCTGAATCTGTATTAGCTCGTTTAGGAGCACTTCCCTAGTGTGTGAGATATATCTTTTGAGATTTGTGCGTACACTGTAATTCTCACACACAGAGATTAAGCAGTCGACAATCATGCTTGAGAGGAGCTTATTGTGTCGACTGCTGAATCTGTATTAGCTCGTTTAGGAGCACTTCCCTAGTGTGTGAGATATATCTTTTGAGATTTGTGCGTACACTGTAATTCTCACACACAGAGATTCATTCACATTCATTGTATAGTGAATGAATCTCAAAACCTTTCCAACACAGGTCCCGTCCAAGCACGATGACGTAAAACTCATGTGTATGTAGTTAGTCACACAGTTGCGGCTGGTGTGCATTGTTGAGTCTAGGAGTCCATACAAGTGCTGCTTGTGTG